>CM021102.1:482399315-482427212 GCA_007115665.2 Sequoiadendron giganteum
CAATAGGCATAGACAATAACCAAACTCAAAATAATCCAAGTACTAGATGTAGCACAGGGGTGGGCCACACATCCTCCCCCTCTAGGAATGAACTTCCTCCTAGAAGTTTTCAAGTGGTGAGGGAGGAGTTACCCCCACCAATTTATTTATTAAGCGATTCACCCTTACATTTATCTAGATCAAACCTACATGGACATTCTATAGCTTTATGTCCCACTTCCACGCATAAGAAATAAGAACCATTGCATTTTACTTAAATTGACTGCACGTGATAAACTTGAGATGACTTGGGTTTATCCCCATCAAGGGGACCCTTAGAAACTTGTTGTGTTCCTACTAGACCCACACCTTTCTCATGGGGCCTATGATCTAATTGGATACTTGTTTCTCAACCTACCTTTAAGTGACCCTTGGGTGTGCCTTG
The DNA here is from genome assembly GCA_007115665.2 of Sequoiadendron giganteum. Taxonomy (NCBI): domain Eukaryota; kingdom Viridiplantae; phylum Streptophyta; class Pinopsida; order Cupressales; family Cupressaceae; genus Sequoiadendron; species Sequoiadendron giganteum. The sequence continues at coordinate 482,399,740 of CM021102.1, forward strand.
CTAACATTTTCCTTTCCAACCTTGCCTTTGTTGTTGTTTTGGTAGCCCTTGTGACCTTGGGTGGGGTCTATGGAACTATTGGTGATTCCTATGAAATGGCCTTCGAGTCCCCTTTGTTACAAATGTTTGCATTTGAAAGCCCCTGGGATTAACCATAGGAGTAAGGTCTCTTATCCTTGTGTTCAGGTTTCTAATGACTTGTTCTACCAAAAACCTTTCATTTTGAAGATGATTAAACTGTTGCAATAATTCCATGTATCATCCTTGAGCTAAGCACCTATGAGTCCATGTTGTCCTAAATTATGGGGTTCATCCATATTCCTCTTATGGGTATCATTTCCAAGAGCCAAACAAGGCTCCTTGCTACCTCGCTAATTTTCTCCATCATTTTCCCTTGCAAGAGGTTGAGGTTGTTTGTCATGATGAACTTTGACTTTGGAGGTAATCTCTCCTGAAGAACTTTGGTCATCTCTTGTATCGCATGAATAATTTGAGAGTTTTGTTCTGATGGGGGTCCCTAATGAGCATCCAATAAAGTATGTGAGCTAGGATGGGGTGGAGGAGGTTGTGTGCCTCTAAAATCCCTATCAAATTTGCATATTCTCCTAGCCATTTCTATAGAAAAGAGAAATTTCTAGTCAATTCATAAGCCTCATAAACCAATGCATCAAAATTCAGACATTTCACTCTCATTACTTACCAATTTCCCACTATATTTACTTTACAATCACATTCATTCATAGTAATGCATGTACCATATGAATGTACTCCCCACATTACAAGCTCAGAAGAAAATTATGTTATAAGGAGAACTGGTGCAAAGTTTAACAACCACCATTACTTCATTCATCTAAATTTTACTAAGACCTTGCTTAAAGTATGACCTAAAGAACCCACTTCAATATTCTCCATATAATCATTCCATTAATTTTAACCCTTTAAAGAGATACTCACATGATATCCACATATCTAGCAGAGTTTAAGCATTTTAGTTCTAAAACTTCCCACCTATTCATATAGGAACATGAAAACACAATTGACCACTCCACTTGATGATGGGAATTTTCTAACTTTTATCATACTAATGATTATTCATCCAAAACTATACCTAAGGAGAGTCCAACATGGTCATCTCTATGTCCTCCTTTAATGGGTCTTCCATTTGTTTACTATGTACGATTTAATTTATTTGAAGGAAAGAACAAACCAAATTTACATATTCATTAATAGTTTGTAACTATCCTTGTATATTCAACTCTCTTAGTAATAATTATAATAATTATATGTAATCAAATACCACTCCCACATATGCATCACGAGGCGATAAATGTATAAGTAATAAAAATCCATACATAGCAAAAGATTATGAAATAAAGTACCTTGTATTCATGAACATCGCGAAGAGTTCATATATCATGGACTAGTTTTAGTCCCAAAGGGAGTCTAGTCACAACTAGGATTAAAGTAAAATTCTTTCATCTATGCCCTGTTATCTAAGGCAACTATGTCTTCTTCCTTTCCATAGGTAGGTGTTGACCTAGTGGGAGTTTTCCCTTGTGATGAATTTCTCTTATCCTTCTCTTGCTTTAGTTGATTTATAGCCACAACTAGTGTTTCCATATCAAAAAAATTTGGTTCTTCAATTGGTGGCCTCTTCTTAACTCTAATCATGGGTACATCTGCAATCTTTGTCTCTTTGGCCTGTTTCCACATTCGTTTTGCTAAAATATCTTCCCACATCTCTAACACCAAGAAATGGCATTTCTAAATTAGGTGTAAACTCTTGGCTAGAAGGGTTAAGACTTCTCACTAGACTTAAAAAAATCCACTATATAAGGGTTTAAACATCATACATATTTTACACACTTACAAATAAGCACGATAGAAATAAATCCTATATAAAAAAATTGATATCATCTAGAATCTCATGAAATGATTATTACTCATATGTTGAAATAGAAAGTATACCAGGTCTACAATATTAGTTTTGAGTAGGTTTATTGGTTAAGAAATATGTATTTTTAGGGCATCATAAATAAAATAGAAAATCCCTTTACTTTTTGTCTTCCGAGTGGTGGTCATGAATACCATCTTTCATGGTCCACATAAATAAGATAGGACACCTTAGAAATTATTACCTAGGGTTCAATTAAGTAGTTAGAAGTACCTATACAAGGTGGAAATATTATATCGACCTTATTCATTAATTAAACATAGGGCAACTCCTATTTGAGATTGAATCCTAGGGTTACTAGAGAGGATCCAATCCAATCCCATTCACAATGAACTTTCATTATCTGTGTGTCCTTCCTACCCTAGTCTCGTGTAATGTTACACGTAGTATCTAAGTTTTATAATATTTATATCATGAAAAACCTTATATGACATGATGCCCAGATTTCTTTGAATGTTTAATATTTTCTATAATGGACCTCAGAATCTCTTGCCCATTATGTTCATAGTGTGACTACTAGGTATGGACCCATTTCTAATCCAACCCTCTACTTTTCCTTATTTGATTCAAATATGTACCTTTCCCCCATAAGTGTGAAAGACTCACAGTTACTCATATTACTTATGCAAACATCAATAACAACAATGTTGATAAAATCCTCAAAACAAGGAAATTTCAATAAAGCAATGAATAAATTTCCAATCAAAATCAACCAATGAAATTAAAAAAAAAAATTCAATGATGGCCACCATGAAACAATTTTGAATTTTAAACCATAAGTCAAATCAAAATAGTCCTTGAGGAAAAAGGAAAATTTTGAAGTCCAACAGGTCAAATAACTTTAACCATTTCAAATAATTGAAATAATAAGAAAATAAATAAACAACTAAGTAAATAAAATCAAAATAACGAAACAATAATAAGAATTTCATCAATTGCATAAGTTTCCACAACACAGTCTCTAAGTGACTTCAATCAAATCACCCATGGGGAAGGAGGAGGATTGGTAGTATTTATTTATTTATTTTTATTTGACAACTAGATTTCCTTTTCCCTAATTTGCACAAGAAGCCATAATTAGGTGTATATCAAGGAGTTTTTTGACGGTTTAAAGTCGACCAACTATGAACACACATTGCTTCAACTTGCAATATTGGTTTCCAAACTCTTGAGGATCCCACCTCCCTAATTGGTTCACTTAAAATTACCTATAATATTTTATGTTCAAGAGTCGAATTTCTACTAATAATATATATGACAATAATAAGATACAATTTTCATCCATATGACACCAAACTTTCCTATTGTGAGACCCAAACAATGCCCAGAGTTCCCAGAGTTAGAACCTCACTCTGATACCAAAATGTAATGCCCATATTTTACCCTTAGGGTAAAAACACAACTAACATTTTTTTTTAAATATTGACACTTAACATTTTATAAGGACTCTTAACCCTGATTTACATGAATACCAAACTATACGTGTTAGATGACAAAGCTCGTATTTTATCGTCAGTGACATGTCCCACGAGAGCGGGGAGTGGGACTGATAAGATTACTTGACATTACCCTATAGGACAAAAGGTAACACCAACATTAATATTACCCTTGATAGTAATATTTCCTTTATTTTTATATATAGAAATGTTGCCATTATTAATGAGGTTCTCCATTAAATACTATTCAAAATTCCATACACATTACCATTTCCATCATTAAGGATTTAATGGGTTCATCAACGATGTCACTATCAAAGGGCATCAATAGAATATTTCTAATACTAACAGTATTATTATAATGTCTATAAGCACGATTATTGTTGACATATTACATAAAGTGAATTATAACAAGAACTCTATTGTTACTGGTATTAAGAGTTTCCTTTAATATGTTATCTAGCAATCATAATAATATTAATACCTACAACTATAATATTGCTACCAAAGCTTTAATTATTCAATTTAACTTAGCATTCTTGTCTATTAATAATATTAATATATATTTTTTCTTGGATATCAATATTAATAATGACTCCAATACCAATATCCCCTTGAGTGCTATCACTAGTATTGCTATTTTACTATATTCAATGGTAATATTATTATACAAATGTTTATCTTAATGTTAAAGCATATTGTATATTATTAATAATGATATTAAGCTAGTGTAATAACTCTTATATCTATATTGCTCCTTATCTAAACCCGAAGAATAGAATAATATATTATTATTTTATCTATATATTTAAGTGTCAATTATCTGAATTTCATTTATCCACAAATATATATACACGCAAATATTCTATTTACTTTAAAAAATAATTTAAAATTATAATACTAATAATTATTTTTTATAATTAAATAAATCAATTCTTTTATATATTAAGTTACTTTTAAAAGAAACCTAAAATAAGCAAGAGAGTATTTTCTTTTTGTGCTTTTTTTTTAAAAGAAAGAATGGTATATAGATACTTATTATTTACTACTACCTTTTTTTATAAGCTTACTTTAATTTAATATGCCCTTTATCTAGGGAGTGGAGTATATTCTCTGTCCCTTTATTAAGGAAGCCTAGAAACTTAAAAGGATTACGTGAAAATCTTAAAAGCTAAGGTTAGAAAAGTTTTGTTTGTAATGTTAATGCTTGATATCTTTCTTTTCTTTTTCTAACTTTATTATTATGGTCCAAGCTCCACCTTATTATAAGAGGCAACATTCACTCCGTCTCAAATTGTATTATTTCCCTTGATTTCGATGCAATGTTTTTATGGTGGTTACCTATTTATAATCCAGCAGCTACACTTAGATCAAAATCCCATACTGTGGCTACCTATTCTTTAAAACTTTCGAGCGTCAAAATTGTCACCCTAGTTTAGTGTAGTTTATTTTACTTTCCAAATCCACGATGGAAGGACTGCCTATTAACTAAAGTTTTTTTTGTTTGTTTCAAAAATCATTGAACCCTAAAATAATATGACGCAATCCCAAGTGCATTCTCCCTTTCCTGGGCATACAAGTAGGCATAGTGGTGGCGACTGTTGTGAGAAAGGATACAAGTGCTGGAGCAGAGTAAGGACTAGTCTTTAGCACACAAGAAAATATTGGTTTGCTATTAACACCCCTCCTCTCTTTTGTCGCCTTGGTGCATGCTAAAGCCAACACTACATTTATTAGCGGACCTGGCACGTAACCTACTTCCACCAATCCGTTTCTTTGCTGCACACAGATTACTCAATACCTATCATATGCATGAGAGATTAACCATAGTATTAGTCCAGCGTGCCATCGGATGCCTGAAGTCTATAAAATTTGCACTTAACTAAATAATTTAACAGAACTCCTTGGTTATATAATATGATGTGTCTTATTCTTACAAAATTATTCCTCTCTCCAAAGATTTCAATTGTTGAGCGACTAATAGCTTAACAACAGCCCAAATGCAACCAGACTGAGAGAAGAGACGCAGGTTGCAATACAGCTTGGGGTGAATATGCAACAGTAAAGGAAGAAGATAGTAGAGAATTGCAATATTAAATGCACTTCTCCTTCTAGACCCTCTATTCATGGCGCTTATTAACTCTTTTGCTTTCTTTGTTTACGGTTATCTTATTTCTCTTTGTATTTGCTCAACATCACGCAGGTCAGGGATTAACTATATGAATGTACTTACCTATAGCTCCTTCGTATTGTTCTCAAATCTCTCCACTCTCCTTGTCCTCCTTAGACTGAGTGTTATTGCTCAAAATTAAATCTTTTTATGTAGGTTGTGGTTTAGTGAATGCATCTTGTTATACTAATTTTTTTTTTGATTGATTATTTTATGAGCAACTTTGTTCCCAAGCCCATTAAAATGTATTCGTGTAGAATAGTTAAAATTCTATTACCTTGCATACTCTCGATTATAGATGACTAATTACTTTGCGTGTACGTTCATACATATTCATTTATGTGCAATTTTTGTGTTCCTCGCACATCTAAGATTAGGTTTAGATAACGTTTTGAATCTATCATTTTATTTTATTCCTATTCTACTAAAATCTGATTTGGTGAATGGAGTTGTGATGATACATATTCTGTGTAACTTAGCAGTAAGTTAACTATACAAAATAATTTATAGTCCTATATCAATTTACTTCTTTATCTCCATATAATGCAAACAATAGTTTAAATAAATTAGCCGTGTACAGAACAAATGGAAGTTGTCATAATCTTCTTTCTAAGTTCTTGAAATGTAACGTTGTATCAAGCTAAAATGCAATAGATTTCCTTTAGCAGTGTAATTCCTAAGAAATCCAAACTAAAAGCTTTGTATACAGATATATATATATATCTTTAAACTAACATTATAAATATCTCCCTCTAAACATTTACCTTAGGAAAATATACATTAATTTCTAAATCAAGTCTTCGCACAACTTAGAGCAATTTTCTTGAATCTGAGAGTGCAAAAATTTATAGTTGAGAAATATATTTCGAATAGAGAAACCACCTAGACTCATGGAATAGAATAATATGCTGCCAGTATGCTCATTGCATGAAATTTATTTTAATAGATTGCATACAACTTCTAAAAGGATTCATTTTGTATTATCACATTAACTACATTCAACAACACAAGAAGCCAAGCACCAAAAGAATTTTGAAATAAACATACAAGCAAAACACAAGAGATAAAATACCAAGCACATTTTTTTACATACACATATAATATTTTGAATAAAACATAAAGAAATAGAAAAAGTGGTGTATCTACCTTAAAGCCAAGCTTAGGGAAGGATGAGTTGAGGATCCACACAACTCAACTTCTTCCAAGCTTTTGCTTCAATCTCCTTAACCCCCAAAATTCAACCAAAATCAAGAATGCAAAAAGAATCCCCTAACCCTTGTTTTGAGTTTGTTTTATAGGAACTCCAATTTGAATTCCTTTGAATAGGCAAGTGACATTTGTCAACCTCCCATTCACTCTCCTAGGCACACTCACCCATGTGTTCTCACACATGTGTGAGAACTTGGGAGCCTTCCAAAGCAACTTGGAGAAGTGGGGATGGAAAGAGACTAGTCCCCATCCCACTTCTTAAAACCTTATTTTCGTCAAACCTTTTTAAGGCCTCAAAAAGAGTGCCCAATCTTGATATTGACCAAAGATTTTGAGCTGAAAAGACACCTAACCCATAGGTACCTTCCCTGGGGACCTTAAACCCATAAAAACACTAAAAAATATCACTTTCAATCCCCAAAAAGTGCCTAGAAGTTCAAATCCGAGTTTGTGCACTTGGATATGGAATGGCATGGCAATAAAAATCAATTTAATAACATTCACACTTTACATCACAAAAATAAACTATAGTCCCTCGAAATGGACTATAGTTTGGTTTCACTGGTAAAATTACTTAGGGTTCCCAAGGGTCACCTCCAATTTCCATTGGCCATGGAAAGTATACCTGCACACTCGATGCACATGTTAATCCATCCATGTAAATCATATTCATATAACCATTAAATCATTGTATTCAAACAAGTTTCATAATGCACATAGCATAAAGATCTAATAACATAATTGAAAAATAATTAGCCGCCTATCTTGTCCCATTTTTATTAACCATAATTTTCATACTCATCTAATTGCAACATGATTGGTTCGCACCACTTATTTCATTCATTCATCATTAGGTTTTCATATTCAAATTAAACAAACTCAATAACTAGCATAAAGTTAGATCAATCATCATAGTCAGATTACTAAGCATGTAGCATAATCAAAATCAAATCATCATATGAACTTAAGAATTTAAATATCCTATCATCAATGGTATCAATATACATAAACAATAACCAAACTCAAAATAATCCAAGTACTAGATGTAGCATAGGGGTGGGCCTCACAATAGATTACTCCATTGAGGAAGAAGATGAAGATGTATCTAGAGATGAAAAAGAAAAAGTTGTATTCATGTATTTTGAGACTGTTGGAGACACAAAAATGGGTTTCAGAAACAATGAAGAAGAGGGAGGTATTATGGAATAATTGGTGTATAGGGAAATAAATCCAAAGGTTGAAGAACAAAATTGTAGAATATGTGAGGGCTAAAGAGAAAGTATCTTAGGATTTGAAGAAAGCAAAAAATATGATTGTTTATCTAAAGAACTAGATAGAAGAAGCAAAAAGGATTGAAGAAGTTCTGACAGAGAAGTTTTCATTAAGTGATAAAGATTGTGAGAAGTTGGAAGAAAAAATAGTGATAGTAAGAAAAGAGCTTGAGAAAGTGAACCAACAATTGTAGATGAAGTTTTGAAAGAGTACTGAAACCCTAGATCAAATCTTGGAAAGTCAAAGAGATCCACATATCAAAACTAGAATAGATTTTGATGATTAGAAGAACAAGGTGACAACAATTTGTGAAGACTACTAAAGCAAGTCCAAAAGAACCATGTCAAATAATGAAAGCATGACACATAATTATGGATTTATTCAAGTATAAAACAAAAGAAGAAGATATGGATGACAGGGATATAATACCAGGTTTAATTATCCTTTCTCTGGTTTTTGTTTAAATTGTAATAGTTTTGGACATAAGTTTGTGGACTGTAGAAAAGATTTGGTAAGAAGAAATAACTTTATCAACATTAATTCATTTGCACCTTTGTACAATTTTAATATCATTTGTTTGAAATGCAACAACTTTGGACACATTGAAAGGAATTGTAGAAGTAATTTTGTGAGTTCTCCACTACCGAAAAGTGGATGAAAAGGATAAAAGAGTAGAATTCATGAATCAAATAAAGTATGGAAGAAGGTTCTTGAAGAAAAAGATGTCAAAAAAGTCAATGATTGCTCAAACTACACTACATGCTTAGAAGGAGAAGAACCTGTGGATCATAGACAGTGGTTGCTCAAGCCAAATAACTAGAGATAAAACTAAGTTCATGGATTTCAAGAAATTTGAAGGTGGTTCTATGACCCTTAAAAATAACTCAATTGCCAAAATTTCTTGTAAGGATACCTTAAGTCTTGATGATGGTAGGATAAAGAAACATGATGTTTTGTATGTTGAAGCTTTAAAGAATAATTTGTTAAGTGTAAGTCATATGTGCGATAGAGGCTATCAACTATCTTTTAGTCTTGAAGGTTGTTAAAATAGCGAATCAAGTACTGGTGAACTGGTCATGGAAGGAATAAGGATAGATAATGATAATTATCATCTCAATGAGCTAAATGGACAAAGTTGTCTCACTGTGTAGAGAGAAGAAAGTTGGATTTGGAACCGAAGGTTGGGACATATGAACTTTAATGATATTATAAATATTAGCTCAAAAGGACTAGTTTGAGACATGCCAAAGATTAAAAAGCCTCAATCAACCAGTTGCATGCCATGTCATGAAGAGAAGTAGACAAGAAGAAAATATCCTGCGAAGGAGTATTCCACATCAAAACCATTAGATCTAGTTCATATAGATCTATGCAGACCTATGAGGACTAAAATTCTACAAGGAGATAGGTATTTTATGATGTCTATTGATGATTATACTAGGATGACTTGGGTAACATTTTTGAAAGAGAAGTCAAAAGTATTTGAGAAGTTAAAGAAATTAGTAGAAAATGAAACCAGAAGGATAATCAAGGCTTTGATATCTGACAGAGGTGGAGTATCCACTTCTAAGAAGTATGATAAATTCTATGAAGAACATGGAATATGAAGGTAGTTTTCAGCTCCTAGAACTCTGCAACAAAATGGAGATAGAATGAAAGAATCGGATGGTGCAAGAGATGGAAAGAACTATGTTATGTCAAGTAAATCTACTAGATATGTACTAGAGAGAAGCTACTAGGACTATTGTATATATCTTGAACAAATTTCATATTAGATGCAAGACTAATAAAATACTATATGAGGTATAGGGAGGAAGAATGGCATCAATCAAACACCTTAGAATATTTGGAAGCAAGTGCTACATCAAGAGAGGAAGAAAATTGGGGTCGGTTTGATTTGAAGTCTGATGAAGGTATTTTTCTTAGTTATTCTTTAAGAATTAAATCTTATAGATGTTATAACAAAAGACTAAAGAGGATAGTATAAAGTGTAAATGTGAGAGTTGATGAAACTATTTATTCTAATGGCTTTCTAGAAATAGAAGATGATGAAAACCAATTCAAAGTAGTATTGAAGATTTAGAAGAATATTTTACAAAACATCCAACAAAGTATTATCAGACTCTGTAGACCATATCATAGGAGACAAAAAAGTGGGGTTCAAATCCAAAAGATACTTAAGAGGGCAAGTGAGCAAGTACACTTTGCATTACTGTCAAAGATAGAACCTAAGTCATACAAAGAAGCAAGCAAACAAAAAGGCTAGATAGCAGCTATAGAAGAAGAATTGAATCAAATCATGAAGAATAAAACTTGGGAACTTGTCCCAAGACCTAAAGAAAATAATGTGATTAGAACCAATTTGGTTTTCAAAAATAAGCTAAATGAAGAAGGTGAGGTGATCTAGAACAAGGAAATACTTGTGTGTAAAGGGTATACTCAAGTTGAAGGCATATACTTTGAAGAGACGTTTTCTCTGGCGGTAAGAATAGAGGCAATCAAGATGTTAGATTTTTTAGCATTCAAGAACTTCAATGTATACCAGATGGATGTGAAGTCAACATTCTTGAATGGACAACTAGAAGAAGAGGTTTGCATTGAACAACTAAAAGGATTTCAATGTTCTAAAAATATGGATTATGTTTGTAGAGTGAAGAAGGATTTGTATGGAATCAAACAAGCTCCCAAATCTTGGATGGATACTTGCAGTAGCAAGGGTTCTAGAGAGGAAGTGTAGATAGTAATTTATACATAAAAATAGAGGATATCAATTGTTGATAGTTGTGATCTATGTAGATGATATCATTTTTGGAGGTAGCAATGAAGACATGTGCAAGGAGCTTCAGAAGGCAATGCAAAATGATTTTGAAATGTCAATGCTAGGAGAATTATCTTTCTTTCTTGGGTTGGAGATTGTATAATTAGACAAAGGCATTTTTATTTCACAACACAAGTACATAAAGAAGATGCTTAGTAATTTTAGGATGGAATATTTCTAACCAGTTGGAACACCTATGGTTACAAGATGCAAGTTGAGTAAAGATGAGGAATCTACTCTAATAGATCAAAATTTATACAGATCCATGAATGGCAATTTGTTGTAAGTGACATGTAGACGAGTTATAATGTAGGCAGCTGGAATGGTTGTCAGATTTCAGTCAACACCAAAAGAAACTCATGTTCAAGCAATGAAGATAATATTCAAGTATTTGAAGGCTACTAAATATTTTGAACTATGGTATCCAAAGATTGAAAATTTTACTTTGATTGTGTGCATAGATGTAGATTGGGTAGGATGTGTTGTTGACTAGAAGAGCACATGTGGAGGAGCATTCTTTCTTGGTGATAGTTTGGGATCCTGGTTGAGTAAGAAACATGAATCAATTTACTTATCTACAACACAAGAAAAATACATTGTTGCAACATCATGTTGCACTCATGTGCTTTGGATGAAGAATAATTTGAAGGAAATGATGATTGATATTTATAGTGAACGTTTCTTCTTAGATTGTGTTTTTTTTTATATCAATGTTTCATATCACGCTTCATGATTCATCATCAGGATATTAGAGAGAAAAAGGAGTAAAATGGTTAATTTCAAACCAAGAATTGAATAAAAAGGAAGAGATAGGGGGAAGAGAGAGGAAGACACTCGAACCAAGGAAGTGAGATAAAATAATTACACAAAAAATAACACGCAAGAACAATAAAATAAAAGAAAAATTAAATTATAAAATAAATATAACAAGTAAGAAAGAAAAATATATAACAAACAAGCAATTAAATGACTTAAAATTATAAAGCATGCAACAAAAAATATTATATATTTACATAACAAGCAAGCAAATAAACAACTTAAAAATATATAAAACAAGCAAGCAATTAAATGATTTAAAAATATATGGACAAGCAACAAGAAATATATATATATATATATATATATATATATATATATATATATATATAACAAGCAAGCAAATAAACGACTTAAAAATATAAAAAACAAGCAAGCAATTAAATGATTTAAAAATATATGGACAAGCAACAAGCAATATATATATATATATATATAACAAGCACACAATTAAATGACTTTAAAATATACAAAACAAACAAGGAATTAAATGACTTAAAAATATAGGGACACACAACAAACAATATATTATATATGAAATATATATTTATATATAAAGCACACAAGAACATGCATATAGAGAGCAAGCAAGTAAATTGAATTAAAAATACAAAATAAAAAGCATGCAAACAAGAAAAATATTTATCTATCTATATATATAGTGCTTGCTTGCTTATTTTTATTTTATTTTATTATATGTTATACATATAATTATATATAAACAAGCGCTCTGCATAAGCTGGAGTCCTACCTTGAGCAAGTCTAATTGGAGGGAAAATAGTGACAATTGACAATATTTTTCTAGCAAGAAGGAATTTATAGATTTTTTGTTGGTAGGCTGTAGCACAAGAAGAAGCAGAGGGATGGACAGAAAATAGTCCTATGTGCTTCTGTTCCTAAATCCATTGTAGAATTTGCAGCTGTGGTAAAAGTATTAAACAAAGCATTACAGTATATGTGAAAGATGCATCTGCCATGAGTTTTATTGTTGAGCAATTAGAATTTAGAATCTTTACAAAACACAATGGGCCTAGGAGAAAAATGGGGCAGCTAATTTCTTGGGTAACAAAGGAATAAAACTATCTAATTTATGTCCTTCCTATTTAGACTAGTGGGGGCACGTGAGAGCATTCCCCTATCCATAGATAGGGTTGGCCTTATGATTCCTCCCAGTAGAGACTGTGTTTGCCCTATCGCTCAGACCGAAGTTAAGGAGGTGAGACCAGAGTACCTGCAGCCCCTAGGCATATATGCAAAATGTGGAAGCATGGAAAGGGTACATGAAAGTATATCCCCAGAGTAGACAAGAGGAAAAAACATAATAGGTTGTAAAACAGTAATTATTCAGAACTGCCCATGAAATTTCCTTTCAAGATTGTGAAGTGCATATAGAAAATTGTAAATTCAATTAATTGCATAGTCCAACATAAATAACTAGGAGTAAGCTATCCCAAAAAAAAGTACAATATTTACCTTCAAATACTCATCTACAAGACATATTTGCACGGTATAGGGGGCTTGATGTTTTCCAATTTCAGCTTTTGATAAATTGGCCATCTGTATGACCTTATTTCCTTGCTCTAAAGCATGCAGCAGACACATGCCTTCATATGTATGACAGAGAACCCTAAGAGATAGACTCCCAACTAACAACAAAGGCATGTCCATAGTCCGTAAGACATTAGAGAACTATCAAAATAATTTTCCGTTATTGGCTTTTGATTGGCCATAAGAATTTTCCTTCAAATCTCCAATCAAAAAATTCAATAAACCCCAGAAAAATGCGAGAAATAATTAGCATGTTTCCTGCTGTTAGAAATCAAACATGATTAATTTTTTATTATGTAATGCAGCACTCCATTCAAGAATCTGAGTACATTGTCAACAATGCAAATGGTCATGACCATCCAATATTCAGCCATTTCTTGACAAACAACTTAGGCCATGAATGTTGCAGAAACATCGAACACCATCCAAGCTCAATTAAATAATTTCATTGTATACAAAATACTAGACAGAAGAAACACACCTGTTGACTAATACCTGCAAATTTTTCTATGCGAAAATCTAACTAAACTTTTCATTCTCAAGTGATCAATAATCTGTTAGAGACATTTTAGATTCACAGTGAATTTATATTTGTCTATTCTTGTGTGGATGACTACAAATGGTAGTGTATCCTGGCAACCACAGAATGCCCTCCATCACACAACCACATACAATTTGAAAATTATAATAATCATTACTGCATCGAACAAAAATGCAAAATGAATGTAAGAGAAAACAATAACGAACTTGATTAAATGATATCATAAGAGAAAAAAACAATAGAGGATTCAATTATAAGATATCATAAGAAGGCACCATGAATAGTGTATACAATTTGTGTGTAATTAATAATCTTTTTAGCTGGGGAGAATCAAAATAATGTAGGGACATTCATAAAGGCCATCAACTGTCAAAAGCAACCTCGACTTAAACACAAGAAATCCTTAAATGGTGTTGTTTCTAATATATAGTACTCTATGTTCAATTTAAAAAGAAAACATTGACAAATTTAGAAGTTAAATAGAAAGAGAGGCCAATCTTTTGGCCTCCTACATGTTCTGGGTCAAAAAGACAATATGTGCACTTCTTGATGACTGTTACTACAACCAACTATTCAAGCATTTCCGTAGGTTGATTACTTTGTCGTCCAGCATCTCTAAAACAAAAACAGATTCTTTAGCAGGAAAGAGAAAGACAACATTTTGTAAAAGTCAAGTAATTATTTTGTGTGGAATAAGTACCTGTGTCAATTTGGAAATTCCTTTTTAGCTTGGTGGAGGTCTGATAGCATTGTCTTGTTTAACAATTTCTATGATGCAGTTGTCCATGGCAAGTGTAAATGTTCCTTGTAATTGGAATTTGCGTAGCATGAACATCACCGCGGACATGTCAACTATAATTCTACTAGTTGTTGTTCAGAGTTGATTGATTGTCAATGAATTATGTACAATACTGTGATGCTAGATACCTGTGTGCTGGTAGAAACCAATTTCCCTAGGAAAGCTTTAGTGCATAGGTCATTCAGCTCATCAATGAACGTCAACTGTGTTATTTGCAGGAGTTTTGAACCTATGTGTCCACTACGAACGATATTTTTGAATAGTACTAGTGGCTTTTTTTTTTATGCCAATATCATTCGCAGTTTGGCATAGGCACTTGTAAAGCTACTAGGCACTATAATCTGTGAAGCGAACAGTTCAGTTAGTTGTTATAGACAGCAAAATGCATGATGAAAAAGATATAGGGTGAGGATTGAGAATATTGGATAATATCTTACAATAGCTAAGTCGTTGTGTGTGTCTCCATCTCTGATGTGTAGTTCATGTTGCGTCTGTGTTTGATAATGACCAGTAACAATAGCAGCAACCGACCCAATAGGATAGCTATCTTTTGATTCAATGAGCTCTGAGATGGTTGTATTAGTTATTAGTCTACGTTCTTTGCAGACTTTGCCAATGGTTTGTATGGTGGTTTTATTAGTGAACTGGAGACAGTAATCAGCATCTCCTCTGTCATATTTTGTTTTTTTTTTAATCACAAAGTTTGTGATTCAGATACTTGTATTAGGCAATAAGTTTGGCAAGAATATATCAATCAATCTATTGTTAATGTTTGTTGTTATTGTCATTTGGCCATAGCTATCGACCAAATCAAGATGAAGAATTGGTACTTTTGGGTGGGATGGAGGGTTGTTGGTAGCAGCAGGGCCATAGATGACCAGGACATCACCTTCGAATGCTACAGCCGATTGTTTTGTACAAATATCAAGTATGCTTGATGGCTTAACCAGTTTTGTCTTCATCTTGTAAATTGCAATAGCAGCAATCGTGGAAATAGGATGAGCAAGTGACACTAGTAAAAATGAAGTTACATATCGCATAAATGTTTTAAAATACTTGCCTCTTTTGTTGTTGGCTGTGACTTGATCGAGGAGCATAATTTTGAGGGGTGACTATATGACTGTGTGACAAGTGTTACAAGGCATTGCTAGTGAACATAAATGTCAAATGCATATTTTTATTTCAGGGAAAAACAATATCAAGGATATGATTATGTATTTTTTGTGGACTGAGAAATGTTTTAATATACTTACCTTTTTTGTTCTTGGTGGCTGGTTGAGGAGGTAGTATTTTTCGCAGAGGTGTCTACATCACTGAGCAACAAGTGTTAGTAGACATAGCTAATCAGCATTAGTGTCAAATGAATAGTTCTAATGCAGGTTCCATGGCCTGAAAATTTAATAGAATACTTGCCTCTCTTGTTCTTGATTCTCGCTCGAGCAAGCAGCATCGTTGTCAGAGGTGCCTACATCACTAAGGGGCAAGTGTTAGCAGGTATTGCTAGTGAGGATTAATGTGAAATCCATAATTCCAATATAAGGGAAAAGGATAGTAAGAATGTGAGTACATATTTTCATCCATCTTTCGCTTGTTCGATGGCAAATCTTCTGGCAGCATTGAATCATCCATGGTATGTTGTCTAGCAAACGGAATTCTTATTTTCTAAATGTTGTTGCAACACATGCAATAGGAGATCTGTCCAATGAATGAAACAAAACTATTTGAATGTCAATCCTAAGTTAGAATTTCCCATATAAAAGAACAATTGAGAGACATATGACTTTGTGCATGTAAATAGGTGATAATCAACAAAGCAATGAAATAAGACATGACATATTGATTTTTAGTATTGTCAGTAGAATTGCTTATAAATAATCGAGATTCAACACACGACTTGCTTTGTACAGGTCTATCTTCTCAAAGCTGAATGTTATTGCACTATGGATGAGTACCTGAATGTTGATTATGTTATTAGTTTTCACTAACAGATTTCATTCAGATCAGGGCTGCAATAGGAATGGGGTGCAATAGAGAAGAAACCCTTGTTAAGATGGTGTTTTCAAAGAATCCGTTACCAAGAAGCTCCTATTGAACGCAAATTCCCTCCAGCTCTACCTTTTCTTCGACTTATGTGACTAAGATATGCTTCTGCATAGACTATGTCTAAAACAGTTCCCTGTACCAAACAAAGAACACACATGTTCAATTGATATAATAGCAGTTTCAAAACTGCTACGTAAGAGCTCTAACATTCACTGGCATACAATCAATTTTTTCATGGTGCAATTGTATTCCAAAGGAGGGATGAATATGGTGCAATATTAACTGCATTTGAGTTTATCTAAAGAACAAGAAAATACTAGCAACGTTAATTGTTGATGAGGAAATAGTAGCAGAACATGAAACAAAGTTAAGTGAAAATACACATTAATGACAATATTTATTGAGAAGAGTATTGCAAATCAATAGAAGTGTTGTATAGGTTGTTTGTCACCAAATACAAAGCTAAATGTGGTTCTATGCAAACAAATCATCAGAGACAGTATGAAAGCCATTTCCTTAAAGATGGGTTCAATAGACAGAGTCAAAGTCAATTCCTTGATGATGAGTCTGGTTGAGAGATTGGAGGATAAGAAAAAGGTCCAACCTTATCAAATTATGGAAGAACATTGTAATTTTAATCTTAGTTTTATATGTCTTTCCATTCCATTGCTATAAGTAATATATGGATAAACAACAAACTTACATTTTAATTGATATTGAATCAGGGAGTATTGTGTTCAATGTTTGTGCATTCTTTGTGCAAATTCAAGAAAAAAATAGTATTAACAATAACTAAGTTGAATATGCAAAAACAAATAAAACAGTAGCCATAGTGCAAATTGGTTTTCCTTGGTCTGAAACTACTAAATCTACTATATTTCAGTATGGCAATAGCTTGTAGAATCTATTGGTCTTCAACCAAACATTGGTAGTGACCATTTAGAGCGAAAGAACCATTATAGAAACTAGCATTGAAGGGAACTACCAAATATAGCTAGAAGTCTACCTTCAATTGATCACGATTCACAAAAAATTAAAACTGAACCATCACGATGTAGAAGACCTCTGCAATCCACCTCATCACCCAACGAACTAGCTATTTTCTCACAGGCATCTTGAGTTTATGCAAATCTATACCAAAATCATTGGTACTGCTTCCCAAGTGGAGCACATTTTGACTACAACTACAAGTGAAGACATATTGCAAAGTGATATGTCCAATATGTATCTAGTATAGCAAAGTTTACGTGAGCAGTTTCGATGTTGCGTATCCAAATGTGGTCCAATAGACTTCTTGCATGTGTTGTTGGCTTGTCAACAAGTAATGACAGTTTGTGTTGCTGCATAAATTCAAGGAGGAGTGCTTGTGTTTTTGTAATTTGGAGCATGTCAATGTTGAAGTCGCCAACAATAATGAATTTGGAGGTGGGTGGCAATGAGCTTAGAATGTTTTCTATTAGACTGAATAGATCATGAATGTGTTTGTTTGGTGTCAAGTAAAAATTTGTGATGTGTATAGCGGTGCCTAGATGCAATAGGTCAACTGTTATTGATTCTATAGACTTTGTTGCAAATGTCTATGTGTTTTTTATTGAAACTATTTTCTTGCAACATGTTAGTAGACCATGAATACAAAATGTAGCATAGTAGTTGTATTTTTCGTCAAGGAAATTTACATGGTCAAGAACATTGTGTCTTGTTTCCTGGAAACAAAGGATGGTTGATTGCAGTAAGTCATGGTCGTGTGCTATTTCCTGGGCATGCAATGCAAAGCTACGTGTATTCAAAGAGCATATGTTGAAGTGGCTTGAACAAATAGATGCAAGACTGTGTTGTAAATTCCATTGTGAGAATTTCATGAGGTGTTGCATTTCATCATTTACTTCTTTTGAAACTTTGAAATTTTGTTCTTGTAATTTGTGCATGATGTACAATGACTCGATACTCCTTACATGTGATAGAGTAGTGTAGACAAGACCATGTTGGCAGACTTTGTAGGGATCAAAAGCAAGTGCGTCCATTGTGAGACCTTGTGACCTATGAATAGTTCATGCAGAGGCAAGCTGCAAAGGGAATTGTGCTCTTGTGACTATTTTTGCTGCTGCTCTAATTTTTCTAATGATTCTTGTTACTAGTGTCCATGAAGACAAAATACAATTTGCGTATAGTTTTTGCATTTTTTGACGACGTGATTCGCCAATGACGGGGTCATTGAATTGAATCCAAACAATGTCCTCTTCGCCAGCTGTGTACATTTTAAAAATGCCATCTGCACCATTGACTAGTCCATCTTGTGTATCAAGGTTACTAGCAATCAATTCAACTAGAATGTCTTGTTTCAGGAAAATTGTAGCAGGCAAAGATGATTTTTTTGGTTGAAATTGGATGCTATCAATGGTTGTATCTTGTTTGTCTACTACCTCTAGAACATAAAGCTTTGTGGGCAGGCAATCTAGCATTTTTTTGTTGTGCTCATCAACTGCAAAGTTTCTATGAAACAAGTATGGAAACTGTGGATCATTAGGAGGTGTCTTCCAACACATTGCATTTAAGTAGCTAATGTCTTGATTGGTTTGTTGAGTGGTTCTAGCATGATTAAGTATGGAAATGAAATGCTGATTTGTTTATCTAATTACAGTGTGCAATTCAAAACATTTCACGTTATCGGTCCAGAATGTGTATGGCATTCTCTCTTTCTCTATTGTTGGTTCTTCAAATATCCAAGCATCACATATAGGCTGTGCCTGGTAAAATTCTCCACAGAATATGATTTCTATATCACCAAATGGTCTTGTTGGTGTGTGTTTGATTTGACGAAGTCTTTTGTCAATGTTGTAAAGCATTTTCGAGCCAATCAATGAGACTTCATCAATAAGTAGAATTTGCAATTGGTCAAATGTTTTGCTTAAGATGTCAGTTGTGTTTGAATCTAGGGGCAACATTTTTGAAGAGTTGCATGGTAGATGGAAGATTGAATGTGTAGTGGTGCCACCTGCATTGAATGTTGCTTTACCTATTGCAGCAATGACAATTCCTTTTGGTTTGAGCGGGTCGCTATCTAAGTTCTTATTGTAGAATCGGGTCATTGCTTCAAAAATGGCTTTTGTTGTGAAAATTTTTCTAGTGCCAACTCCGCCTGTCAAGAACAAGTACAAAGGTTTATTGGGCACTATTCTTTTTGTCATCAGCACATCCTTTAGTATTGATTGTTGTTCTTTATTCAATTGTCTATGCAAATTGAAGTATTCCTTGTTGCTTAGGAGGAATGGATGTGCTATTTTTGAGAACATTTTTTGAGTAATCGAATCTATGACCTTTGTATTTTTCATATGGTATAGGTCACTCATGATGACGTATTTTTTTATGCCATTTTGTAGTTTGCTTCTATCAATTTCATTTGCAATGTCAATTGTTGGTTGCATATCGTTGTCAACTATTGTAGTAGCTTCGTCAATGTCACCCCATGTAGGAGCAATTTGTGCAATGAACAATTTTTCAATTCTTGAAATTTCCAATCTTCTAGCATTGAATATTGCACTCCATGTTCGATATCCAATAAGCAAGGTTTTCTCACTAGTTCTGAAAGGCACATACAAAATAAGTTTCTCCTTGCAATAATTCTCAGGGTCAATGTGTGGAATGTATCTTACATAGTGAATGACTTGTGGAGTTGCTATTTTTTGGAGCCTTGTTGAGTCCCCTGAATAGAAAGTGATGTATTCAGCAAGTGACAATTTGTCAAGAGCTTTTGGTCGATGTATGTATTTTTCTATTGCAGATCCACACATGATATTGTCATAATCATCTTGCTCTTTTGCTAATTGTTTAGGGATTTTTAACATAAAGACTTTGTTTTCTAGTGGTGCAGTATTGATGAAGATTGTTTTCCTTGAGCATCTACGTAATGGCAAAGAGAGAACAATATGAGCAGCTTGACAAGTAGACATTTGTTGGTAGTTTAGCAAAGCATTGCCAAGCTTCCGTATGAACTATATCTTTTTGTCATAAGCATGAGTGCATTGTTGGCGCAATTGCTGAAATGCAAGAGACAATGTTTTATCTTGTTTCATCATATATGAACTGCAGTAAGATGCAGCAGCATATGCATCTAAAATAAATTGTGTATCTGTATTTGCATACCATAGGCTTGGTACTTTTTTTGCAAAAGAATCTATCCAAATATTAGCTGGTTGTCTTTTTAGCATGACAATCTTGCGTGTTAATGTTGATCGTAGCATTGCAATGTAATCGGTCTCGTTCACTTGCAATTCGTCCAAGAAATTTTGGAATGAGACATCTTTTGTGTAGTGTTTTTTTTCCAATTCATTGAAAAAAATTCTTGCTTTGTCCTTGATTGCAGGATGGAGCATGGGCACTGGCTCTAGTATTGTTGTTTTGCCCATTGGAGGCAACAGGAAACTAAATCTGCAGGCTGATTTTCTGCATTTTCTGCAAGTCTTTGTATGATGATGTGTTTTCATTTTGGTGAGATTTGTATCAAGTAGTGATGAGCCACAAGAAATGTACTTGTCGATAAAGCTTTATATTTCAGTATTTGAGCAATTGCCATAAACAGGTGCATTTTCTATCCATAGAAAGAAATGGACATGTTCATTGCCTCGGTTTTGGAATTCTGTGACAAAAGAATAGTCGGTGACTTGGCCAAAGAGCTCATGGTTTTTTAGCATCATTTTCCGAAATGCATTTATGCAAAGCACTGGTTTCTTTCTGATTTCAAAGTCCAGATTCCTATTCTCTATAGTTTCATTACAATTGCTTTGTTGCTGAATAGATATTTGTTGTAAAGCTTTGCACAATGGCTCCCACAAGTGCTCAGCACTTGTCAATGTGACAAAAAATGTTGGAAGTCCCAGTTGTCTTATCATTGCAAATATGTTTTTTTTTGTGTTTTCTAAGTAGTCTGGTGAGGTGCAAATGCTTTTTAAAGTTCTATAACCTAATGGAGATCTTAATATTTTTTCCAAAGTAGCCGGATTGCGCACATCTTTTGCAACTAACTTTTTACCTTTTAATTCAGCTTTTCTTATGCAGACCCATGCCAGTGAAGATACTTGGCGAATAATTATTTTGATAGCTTTGAAGAAAATATTTGTTATGTGTGTTGCAAAGTCATTGTCTTTATGCATAATCTCCCATTTTGTTATCTTTTGGTATGTCAAGCTTTTAGTAACGTCGGTTGGGCGAGCTGAACCGTAAAATAAAGTTGGGAAGTTCATTTCCTCTACGTATGTGTCTTGGAAAATGCCAAGAGGTTTAAACCCCTCTGATGGTGCAATTTCAATGATGGTTGTGTCAAGGTCTTTGACTGAATGTGCATCATTGAACCAATGTATAACTGATTTTGTTATGGGTTCTTGATCGTCATCGGATGTGTCATTGTCAATACTTGGTTCTATTCCAGGCTCTATATGCAATTTTGTTGTTCTCTTTACGAATTGCTTTTCCCAATCTTTACTTATGGAGATGTTTTGTTCTTTATACAGTGTTGTTCTTGACAATGTTGTTAAAGCATTCATCACAATAGTTGGTCTAATATTTCCTTGCACATAGGCATTCTCATACTGCAGTTTCCATTTCAACCTAACTGCAACTGTTGTTTTTTCATTGAGCTGTCTCGACAATGCCTATTGCACTTTTTCAAAATCTACTGGAACGTTAATGATTGTGCCAAGGAGCCCATATTGTGCTCGCCTATATCCTAGTTGTCTTATTTGTGTGAAAGCAATGTGCAAAGACACTAGCCTTTCTTCGAGTGACGTTAGGGACTAAACGACATCTATTGGTGCATTGCGTCTTATGCTCCAAGGTGTAGCAAAACAAGGGAGCTTTGCATCCAGAATAGATTTTTTACATTGTTTACAAATACATTGTCCGACTGCGAATGTTTTATGATTTGTTTCAATAGGAAGCAAAGAGAAAGCTTGAGCAAGTGCATGATCAACCCTGTGAATGTTTTCTTGGAAATGAAGCATATCGCAAAGGCAACATGGTTGTGTAGGTGTGTCATTTATGCTCTGCAAATATGTGTTAATGGATTTATGAATTGTGTTGGCTTTTGTAGATATGCATTTTTTAAAGGCACGATGCTTTCCTACTACCCATATCTATTTTTTAAGAGAATGCAATGATTCCCGATGTAGCAAGTTTGAGTTGCTGCTACATAGATGATTTTGATCTGACATATGCAAATAGAATTATGTATGTGGACTTCGGGTTTCCTTTTTCAAAGAATGCAATGATTGTTGTTGGATTGCATTTGCACCCATGTTGGAGGACTGTTTTTGGCCTATGATGTTGGCAGTGGCTAGAACGGAAGTGGAAGTTGTTCATGCAATGTTTGAATGTGTCTTTTTTGCAATACGTATATAAGCTTTAAGAGAATGCAATGTCTTATGCGGTGCTAATTTTTTCTATGTGTTTGGTGCGGAGACCTCTGGTGAAGAAATATTTTCTTTAAGACAGTGCATTGTTTGATTATGTGACAATGTTTTGCTTATATTTTTTGTAAAATTATCAGGTTCTAAAGATCTACATGTTTGGTTTGCAGCATTTTTAGTAGTCGGATGCTGATTTGGTATGTTCATTTGTTGTTCACCTATGCCAACCGAATTGTGAATATGTATGTCTTCAGCCAATTGATGTTTTTGTTGAAGCGGTTCGTAATGATGATGATTTGGGCTGGTTTGAAAGCAAATCAGATTAAAGCTCTTTTTCGGTTGTTTGCAATTTGTGTATGTTTTTAATGTAGGCGATTGAGTTGCTTGCCATATGTGTATTGTTGCATGGAATATGTGCAAGAGCCATAGTATGCAGAATTTAGTTCCCTCAAGGCCACTTTGTATGTATGGTATGCCAATGTTGGAAACTAATGATTGCAATTGCAATAGATGATTGTTATCTGCTATGGCAAGTTGTCCAAATGAGTTGAAGCATGCCAACGCATACTTGTTCCTTACTGTCAATGCATTAGCTAATGACTAGGCTATGAACAATCACAAAGTAGTTGGATCAAAGTGTTCATCGATTAGAAAAGTTGTCATAGCAAACATGCTCTTGTCACATGTAGTGGAAAATGTAACAGGCCTACAAAGTCCAAGTGTATCAAATACATTTGCAATTGTGGTCCAAGTGTTCTCAAAACTGCAATATGTGTTTTCCGAGTGAAGTTGAATGTTTTGGATGCAATTGTATGTGCTTAGTCGTGAAAACACAAGCTCAAAATGTCCAGCAGCAGGATTTGTGTCATGGAAAATAATTGATATTGTAGGATTGCATGTGTGCTTGTTGAAATTCAAGTACCTTGTTTTGAACCTTATAGACCAAATGCATATTGGTATGTCCAACCAATGCGCTAGCCATTTTAAACAAAATGTATCTCCCCAAAGTCCGGTTTCACCATTGTTATTATGCTCTATGACTGAAAGCCTCATTCTACAAAGGTATGTGTTTTTTTCATCTATGTCGTGCAATTGCTTAAGGATTGTTGGATGCAAGTCAATTTCATAGGAGCTTAAAGCTGAAGTACAACAGCTATGAAGACAATGCAGAAAATGGTTGACAAGGCCATTGTGTAGCTGATTTGGTGAGTAGTGACAATGAAGCAAAATATGTATTGTGTCAAATAGGCAGTCACCTTCTTTGTAGTTGAATGAATCAATTCAGAAACAATGTGCATGATGGAGAGCTTCATCAATCGATGTAAATTGTGGTTCAGTATCTGGTATGTAGGTCTCAACTACAATTGGTTCCAACGAGAGTTTTTGTTTCTTTGGTGGATTATTTGCCAGCATATTGCTGAATCAGGGATCTCTTAACTAAAAGGAGCGTTGTATTAAGACTATCCAATAGTACAATGAGTATTCAGCATTATGTGAAATTTGAAATGTTGAATACAATGAAATAGAATCTGTCTTCTTTGCAAGCAAGTAAAAACAAAAATAAGTTTATTGTTTAGTATTCTACTACACACCTTGATCAGGAAGCGTGCATAAGCTCTAATAGTATTCTCCCATGTGATAGTAGATGCAGTCTAGATGCTACAAAACAAAACCAATATTTTACTGTCAATGCATGTGGGTATAATGCAAGTTGTACTAAGGTTGTACAACAATACAATGTATATTTGTGAAGAGCAGCAACACAAGTAGTCATGATCATTCATTACTCACCTTAACGAAAACAATAACCTTGGAGTTGGAGTTTTTACGCACGCTAGTTTCTATATAACAAAAGAAAAAGCAAAATTTCATCACCAATGCATATGACTATATATTTTGCAAAAGATATAGAATAACTTGAAAGTGATGAATAAATGGAGGGGAAGGGTTTTAAGTTAGCAAATGTATAACAGTCAAAGTATGGCTTTCGAAGAGCATTTGTAATTCTCTCCTTTTTTCCTAGAAATGATGTAGTGAGCATTTTCTACTCCACATGCTGAATATTTATATGATTCTTGGATGCAGATAACCTTTTCCAAATTGTGCAAAATTCTGCTGGCAACAACTGCAGCATCTATGTTAAACAAGATCCAGTGAAAAAACATCTAGCATATTTGTGTGTGTATATATATATATATATGTACGCATGTTGCACTAGCTTTGTAAGATCCAAGGGAAAGTCGCTCTATGAATTTCCAACTAGCAATTATAATCTGCTCTGAAGAGCGTCATGCATTGGAACATGCAATACCAATAATAGTAGCAAGGGAATCATTAATCCCATATGACCTAGTGTACAACGAATATAGTTTCAAATGGATGATCCATATGCCCAATACTCAAGAGTTGTCAAGAAATGGTATATTATATAACCATAAATTGTAAGTAGAATGGGTTGCATAGTTTCTTTATTAGTACTTGTTGCAATGCAACCTGCGACATGGTAGCAAGTTAAAAATTAGTGACTGATTTGCAAACAATATATGTTCATTATGCATGTAATGTACAATCCCAAGAAAAGCATCAATCTGTGAAACAAAAGAGATAACTTAGAATTTACAAAAGTACTTTTATATGCTAGCATTGGAGAACCGTGCAAAGGGAGAGACGAAATATTTTGTACCATTGCGAGATGTGTCTATGGACTTTTGCAAAAGAAGTTGTTTTCTTTTTGGTCTACACACTTAAATTTTTTTAGATTTGTCGATGACATCTATCTGGTATTTCATTCTCTTCTATAATATAGAACAAATGCATTGAATACTATTAGAACAGGCAAGTTGAAAATGTCAAAAATATTTTAACATCATAACTCACTGGGAACCTACAAAGTAAAAGCTGAAAATTTGCATACCATGGTCAATTGTGTTTGCAGACTTTTGACTAGCAAAGTTGTCCTCTTCTTACTCCATAGCCATAACAGGTACCTATCTCTCCATGGAATATGTCTATGTTTTTTTTCTTTTGCAAGAGAAGGAGTTTGCTTTCATTGTACAAACAGGGCTATAAAATGACTATTTTGCAGACCCATGGCACAACATCATTCTCTTGAGAAAGTCCAAATTGTAAACCTTTGCATCATTTATATTCAAATATTGTAAACATAGACAGTAGAAGTGAGTTTGTGACAAAATCCAATGGTAGTTGAAATGCATGCATGCAAAAAGAATCAAGCACATCCATGCAGAAATGTGTTGTCCATGACATTTATCTGGGATACCATTGTTTTGTGAGATACAAGAATACTTAACTTGTGTTATTAAAATGAAACCATGATGGGACATTCCAGTGTTTCTAATACAGTAGAATGATTTACTGTTCATTGCTCTTCACAAGATCCGTGTTTGGTTCTCATCTTGTTTTTAAAGGCAAGACTTTTTCAGTTATTTAAATCATTCAATGGAAATCAAATGCCAAGAAAACAACCATAGCAGAGGTCAAATTGAAGACAATGAAAACACAGCGAGTGAGCACCATAGGCTGCAAACTTACCATGCACACTTGGTTCACATACGACAGTCATGAAGGTATGGTAATACCTCAGGTGGACAATAGTAATAGAGTTGACAGGGGTTTTATGCTATGAGAATCTTTGTAAGCTAACTCACATATGATTGATGTCATAGTTATCACATAATGGTTTGCAATTGTACAGTTAGGTATCTCCAAGCTATATCTAATAGTGGTGGAAGACCATGGCATTGTCAAAATAAGGCTGCATGGCCAGTCTTGCTATAAGATTGAGAGATGTATGAAGGGATCTTCAAGTAGTGCCACACAAATCCATTGAAGTCAAAGTGAAAAACCACACCTAAGGTACATGACAGTCATGCAAAGAGTTTGCATGAAGGTTGAAATCATAATAACCTGATAATCCATGAATGGGTAGAGATCAACATTTCAAAGAAATGTCAAAATAGTCTAGGGTAGTGCTCTAAGAGGTCCTTGTGTCACCTATTAGTTGAAAATGATAAAAGACAGTCACACTATCAAAGATAGTCTTAATGTCACTGTACATAGATCATAAATATTGTGTGAAAAGGGACAAAGCATATGTCCAAAAGATTCCACTGAGTTAAGTATGACATTGTGTTTCAAGCCTTGTACCAAGAGGACAGTCAATATACAAAGCAACAAAATCTTGTTATTGAGGTTTGAAGTATTGAAACAAGCAAGCAAGATGCTAGCAAGCTTTGGTTAATAGGAACTCGCAAAGGAAAAACACCTAGACTCATTTGGTACACATAAAGATACTGCATTTGATGAGAGCCTTTGTAAAGAATTTGGTATGTCTTTTGTTGTATCCACAGTTAAATATATATCTGAAAGGATAGTCAGCACTACAGTCATGAAACTATGATCATGCCAAAGCAAAAGTTGCAGCTGAAGAAGTCACACTAGAGTATTTG
>CM021102.1:482427312-482532409 GCA_007115665.2 Sequoiadendron giganteum
GCAAATTTTTCTATGTGAAAATATGACTAAACTTTTCATTCTCAAGTGATCAATAATCTATTAGAGACATTTCAGATTCACAGTGAATTTATATTTGTTTGTTCTTGTGTGGATGACTACAAATGGTAGTGTATCCAGGCAACTACAGAATGCCCTCCATCACACAACCACATACAATTTAGAAATTGTAATAATCATTACTGCATTGAACAAAATTGCAAAATGAATGTAAGAGAAAACAATAATGAACTTGATTAAATGATATCATAAGAGAAAAAAACAATAGAGGATTCGATTATAAGATATCATAAGAAGGCACCATCAACAGTGTATACAATTTGTATGTAATTAATAATCTTTTTACCTGAGGAGAATCAAAATAATATAGGGATATTCATAAAGGCCATCAACTGTCAAAAGCAATGTCGACTTAAACACAAGAAATCCTTAAATGGTGTTGTTTCTAATATATAGAAGTCTTTGTTCAATTTAAAAAGGAAAATTTGACAAATTTAGAAGTTAAACAGAAAGAGAGGCCAATTTTTTGGTCTCCTACATGTTCTGGGTCAAAAAGACAATATGTGCAGTTCTTGATGACCCATAGGTTGATTACTTTGTTGTCCAGCATCCCTGAAACAAAAACAGATTCTTTAGCAGGAAAGAGAAAGACAACATTTTGTAAAAGTGAAGTAATTATTTTGTGCGGAATTAGTACCTGTGTCAATTTGGAAATTCCTCTTTATGTTGGTGGAGGTCTGATAGCATTGTATTGTTTAACAATTTCTATGATGCAGTTGTCCATGGCAAGTGTAAATGTTCCCTGTAATTGGAATTTGCGTAGCATGAACATCACTACGGACATGTCTTTTTTGTAATTCAGATAGGGTGTTGCTGCAAGTTGAGGGAAATTGCTTTCTAGCAATTGTTTGTGTAGGTAACAGTCCACATCTCCATTTGTTGTGTGGACCATGCATTGAAGGAATTTCCTATATTGAAATTTAGTTGTTGTTGTGCATGTTGTGCATTGGACAATGTCACTATCACTGTCTGTTGTTTTTACGAGGAAAATTATTTGTTCACATCTGATGCATACTGGCTGGTATGGTGGGAGGTGGAAATTCTTTGGCTTGAGGGTACCAATCACCTAGAATGGCAATGTAGATTTGATTAGTAGGAAATCTAGATTCTAAGAACTATAATTCTAATAGTTGTTGTTTAGAGTTGATTGACTGTCAATGAATTATGTACAATACTATGATGCTAGATACCTATGTGCTGGTAGAAACCAATTTCCCTAGGAAAGCTTTAGTGCATAGGTCATTCAACTCATCAACGAATGTCGACTGTGTTATTTGCAGGAGTGTTGAGCCTATGTGTCCACTGTGAATGATATTTTTGAATAGTACTAGTGGCTTTTTTTCTGATGCCAATATCATTCTTAGTTTGGCATAGGCACTTGTAAAGCTGCTAGGCACTATAATCTATGAAGCAAATAGTTCAGTTAGTTGTTATAGACAAAAAAATGCATGATGGAAAAGATATAGGGTGAGGATTGAGAATATTGGATCATATCTTATAGTAGCTAAGTCATTGTGCATGTCTCCATCTCTGATGTGTATTTCATGTTGCATCGGCATTTGATAATGACCAGTAATAATAGCAACAACTGACCCAATAGGATAGTTATCTTTTGATTCAATGAGCTCTGAGATGGTTGTATCAGGTATTAATCTACATTCTTTGTAGACTTTGCCAATGGTTTGCATGATGGTTTTATTAGTGAACTGGAGACAGTAATCAGCATCTCCTCTATCATATATATATATTTTTTTAATCACAAAGTTTGTGATTCGGATACTTGTATCAGGCAATAAGTTTGGCAAGAATACATCAATCAATCTGTTGTTAATGTTTGTTGTTATTGTCATTTGGCCAAAGCTATCGACCAAATCAAGATGAAGGATTGGTACTTTTGGGTGGGATGGAGGGTTGTTGGTAGCAGCAGGGCCATAGATGACCAGGACATCACCTTCGAATGCTACAACCGATTGTTTTGTACAAATATCAAGTATGCTTGATGGCTGAACAGGTTTTGTCTTCATCCTATAAATTGCAATATCAGCAATCATGGAAATAGGATGAGCAAGTGACACTAGTAAAAATGAAGTTACATATCGCATAAATGTTTTAGAATACTTGCCTCTTTTATTGTTGGTTGTGAATTGATTGAGGAGCATAATTTTGAGGGGTGACTATATGACTGTGTGACAAGTGTTACAAGGCATTGCTAGTGAACATAAATGTCAAATGCATATTTTTATTTCAGGGAAAAACAATATCAAGGATATGATTATGTATTTTTTGTGGACTGAGAAATGTTTTAATATACTTACCTTTTTTGTTCTTGGTGGCTGGTTGAGGAGGTAGTATTTTTCGCAGAGGTGTCTACATCACTGAGCAACAAGTGTTAGTAGACATAGCTAATCAGCATTAGTGTCAAATGAATAGTTCTAATGCAGGTTCCATGGCCTGAAAATTTAATAGAATACTTGCCTCTCTTGTTCTTGATTCTCGCTCGAGCAAGCAGCATCGTTGTCAGAGGTGCCTACATCACTAAGGGGCAAGTGTTAGCAGGTATTGCTAGTGAGGATTAATGTGAAATCCATAATTCCAATATAAGGGAAAAGGATAGTAAGAATGTGAGTACATATTTTCATCCATCTTTCGCTTGTTCGATGGCAAATCTTCTGGCAGCATTGAATCATCCATGGTATGTTGTCTAGCAAACGGAATTCTTATTTTCTAAATGTTGTTGCAACACATGCAATAGGAGATCTGTCCAATGAATGAAACAAAACTATTTGAATGTCAATCCTAAGTTAGAATTTCCCATATAAAAGAACAATTGAGAGACATATGACTTTGTGCATGTAAATAGGTGATAATCAACAAAGCAATGAAATAAGACATGACATATTGATTTTTAGTATTGTCAGTAGAATTGCTTATAAATAATCGAGATTCAACACACGACTTGCTTTGTACAGGTCTATCTTCTCAAAGCTGAATGTTATTGCACTATGGATGAGTACCTGAATGTTGATTATGTTATTAGTTTTCACTAACAGATTTCATTCAGATCAGGGCTGCAATAGGAATGGGGTGCAATAGAGAAGAAACCCTTGTTAAGATGGTGTTTTCAAAGAATCCGTTACCAAGAAGCTCCTATTGAACGCAAATTCCCTCCAGCTCTACCTTTTCTTCGACTTATGTGACTAAGATATGCTTCTGCATAGACTATGTCTAAAACAGTTCCCTGTACCAAACAAAGAACACACATGTTCAATTGATATAATAGCAGTTTCAAAACTGCTACGTAAGAGCTCTAACATTCACTGGCATACAATCAATTTTTTCATGGTGCAATTGTATTCCAAAGGAGGGATGAATATGGTGCAATATTAACTGCATTTGAGTTTATCTAAAGAACAAGAAAATACTAGCAACGTTAATTGTTGATGAGGAAATAGTAGCAGAACATGAAACAAAGTTAAGTGAAAATACACATTAATGACAATATTTATTGAGAAGAGTATTGCAAATCAATAGAAGTGTTGTATAGGTTGTTTGTCACCAAATACAAAGCTAAATGTGGTTCTATGCAAACAAATCATCAGAGACAGTATGAAAGCCATTTCCTTAAAGATGGGTTCAATAGACAGAGTCAAAGTCAATTCCTTGATGATGAGTCTGGTTGAGAGATTGGAGGATAAGAAAAAGGTCCAACCTTATCAAATTATGGAAGAACATTGTAATTTTAATCTTAGTTTTATATGTCTTTCCATTCCATTGCTATAAGTAATATATGGATAAACAACAAACTTACATTTTAATTGATATTGAATCAGGGAGTATTGTGTTCAATGTTTGTGCATTCTTTGTGCAAATTCAAGAAAAAAATAGTATTAACAATAACTAAGTTGAATATGCAAAAACAAATAAAACAGTAGCCATAGTGCAAATTGGTTTTCCTTGGTCTGAAACTACTAAATCTACTATATTTCAGTATGGCAATAGCTTGTAGAATCTATTGGTCTTCAACCAAACATTGGTAGTGACCATTTAGAGCGAAAGAACCATTATAGAAACTAGCATTGAAGGGAACTACCAAATATAGCTAGAAGTCTACCTTCAATTGATCACGATTCACAAAAAATTAAAACTGAACCATCACGATGTAGAAGACCTCTGCAATCCACCTCATCACCCAACGAACTAGCTATTTTCTCACAGGCATCTTGAGTTTATGCAAATCTATACCAAAATCATTGGTACTGCTTCCCAAGTGGAGCACATTTTGACTACAACTACAAGTGAAGACATATTGCAAAGTGATATGTCCAATATGTATCTAGTATAGCAAAGTTTACGTGAGCAGTTTCGATGTTGCGTATCCAAATGTGGTCCAATAGACTTCTTGCATGTGTTGTTGGCTTGTCAACAAGTAATGACAGTTTGTGTTGCTGCATAAATTCAAGGAGGAGTGCTTGTGTTTTTGTAATTTGGAGCATGTCAATGTTGAAGTCGCCAACAATAATGAATTTGGAGGTGGGTGGCAATGAGCTTAGAATGTTTTCTATTAGACTGAATAGATCATGAATGTGTTTGTTTGGTGTCAAGTAAAAATTTGTGATGTGTATAGCGGTGCCTAGATGCAATAGGTCAACTGTTATTGATTCTATAGACTTTGTTGCAAATGTCTATGTGTTTTTTATTGAAACTATTTTCTTGCAACATGTTAGTAGACCATGAATACAAAATGTAGCATAGTAGTTGTATTTTTCGTCAAGGAAATTTACATGGTCAAGAACATTGTGTCTTGTTTCCTGGAAACAAAGGATGGTTGATTGCAGTAAGTCATGGTCGTGTGCTATTTCCTGGGCATGCAATGCAAAGCTACGTGTATTCAAAGAGCATATGTTGAAGTGGCTTGAACAAATAGATGCAAGACTGTGTTGTAAATTCCATTGTGAGAATTTCATGAGGTGTTGCATTTCATCATTTACTTCTTTTGAAACTTTGAAATTTTGTTCTTGTAATTTGTGCATGATGTACAATGACTCGATACTCCTTACATGTGATAGAGTAGTGTAGACAAGACCATGTTGGCAGACTTTGTAGGGATCAAAAGCAAGTGCGTCCATTGTGAGACCTTGTGACCTATGAATAGTTCATGCAGAGGCAAGCTGCAAAGGGAATTGTGCTCTTGTGACTATTTTTGCTGCTGCTCTAATTTTTCTAATGATTCTTGTTACTAGTGTCCATGAAGACAAAATACAATTTGCGTATAGTTTTTGCATTTTTTGACGACGTGATTCGCCAATGACGGGGTCATTGAATTGAATCCAAACAATGTCCTCTTCGCCAGCTGTGTACATTTTAAAAATGCCATCTGCACCATTGACTAGTCCATCTTGTGTATCAAGGTTACTAGCAATCAATTCAACTAGAATGTCTTGTTTCAGGAAAATTGTAGCAGGCAAAGATGATTTTTTTGGTTGAAATTGGATGCTATCAATGGTTGTATCTTGTTTGTCTACTACCTCTAGAACATAAAGCTTTGTGGGCAGGCAATCTAGCATTTTTTTGTTGTGCTCATCAACTGCAAAGTTTCTATGAAACAAGTATGGAAACTGTGGATCATTAGGAGGTGTCTTCCAACACATTGCATTTAAGT
The DNA here is from genome assembly GCA_007115665.2 of Sequoiadendron giganteum. Lineage (NCBI taxonomy): Eukaryota > Viridiplantae > Streptophyta > Pinopsida > Cupressales > Cupressaceae > Sequoiadendron > Sequoiadendron giganteum. The sequence goes on from CM021102.1 coordinate 482,433,050, forward strand.
AGCTAATGTCTTGATTGGTTTGTTGAGTGGTTCTAGCATGATTAAGTATGGAAATGAAATGCTGATTTGTTTATCTAATTACAGTGTGCAATTCAAAACATTTCACGTTATCGGTCCAGAATGTGTATGGCATTCTCTCTTTCTCTATTGTTGGTTCTTCAAATATCCAAGCATCACATATAGGCTGTGCCTGGTAAAATTCTCCACAGAATATGATTTCTATATCACCAAATGGTCTTGTTGGTGTGTGTTTGATTTGACGAAGTCTTTTGTCAATGTTGTAAAGCATTTTCGAGCCAATCAATGAGACTTCATCAATAAGTAGAATTTGCAATTGGTCAAATGTTTTGCTTAAGATGTCAGTTGTGTTTGAATCTAGGGGCAACATTTTTGAAGAGTTGCATGGTAGATGGAAGATTGAATGTGTAGTGGTGCCACCTGCATTGAATGTTGCTTTACCTATTGCAGCAATGACAATTCCTTTTGGTTTGAGCGGGTCGCTATCTAAGTTCTTATTGTAGAATCGGGTCATTGCTTCAAAAATGGCTTTTGTTGTGAAAATTTTTCTAGTGCCAACTCCGCCTGTCAAGAACAAGTACAAAGGTTTATTGGGCACTATTCTTTTTGTCATCAGCACATCCTTTAGTATTGATTGTTGTTCTTTATTCAATTGTCTATGCAAATTGAAGTATTCCTTGTTGCTTAGGAGGAATGGATGTGCTATTTTTGAGAACATTTTTTGAGTAATCGAATCTATGACCTTTGTATTTTTCATATGGTATAGGTCACTCATGATGACGTATTTTTTTATGCCATTTTGTAGTTTGCTTCTATCAATTTCATTTGCAATGTCAATTGTTGGTTGCATATCGTTGTCAACTATTGTAGTAGCTTCGTCAATGTCACCCCATGTAGGAGCAATTTGTGCAATGAACAATTTTTCAATTCTTGAAATTTCCAATCTTCTAGCATTGAATATTGCACTCCATGTTCGATATCCAATAAGCAAGGTTTTCTCACTAGTTCTGAAAGGCACATACAAAATAAGTTTCTCCTTGCAATAATTCTCAGGGTCAATGTGTGGAATGTATCTTACATAGTGAATGACTTGTGGAGTTGCTATTTTTTGGAGCCTTGTTGAGTCCCCTGAATAGAAAGTGATGTATTCAGCAAGTGACAATTTGTCAAGAGCTTTTGGTCGATGTATGTATTTTTCTATTGCAGATCCACACATGATATTGTCATAATCATCTTGCTCTTTTGCTAATTGTTTAGGGATTTTTAACATAAAGACTTTGTTTTCTAGTGGTGCAGTATTGATGAAGATTGTTTTCCTTGAGCATCTACGTAATGGCAAAGAGAGAACAATATGAGCAGCTTGACAAGTAGACATTTGTTGGTAGTTTAGCAAAGCATTGCCAAGCTTCCGTATGAACTATATCTTTTTGTCATAAGCATGAGTGCATTGTTGGCGCAATTGCTGAAATGCAAGAGACAATGTTTTATCTTGTTTCATCATATATGAACTGCAGTAAGATGCAGCAGCATATGCATCTAAAATAAATTGTGTATCTGTATTTGCATACCATAGGCTTGGTACTTTTTTTGCAAAAGAATCTATCCAAATATTAGCTGGTTGTCTTTTTAGCATGACAATCTTGCGTGTTAATGTTGATCGTAGCATTGCAATGTAATCGGTCTCGTTCACTTGCAATTCGTCCAAGAAATTTTGGAATGAGACATCTTTTGTGTAGTGTTTTTTTTCCAATTCATTGAAAAAAATTCTTGCTTTGTCCTTGATTGCAGGATGGAGCATGGGCACTGGCTCTAGTATTGTTGTTTTGCCCATTGGAGGCAACAGGAAACTAAATCTGCAGGCTGATTTTCTGCATTTTCTGCAAGTCTTTGTATGATGATGTGTTTTCATTTTGGTGAGATTTGTATCAAGTAGTGATGAGCCACAAGAAATGTACTTGTCGATAAAGCTTTATATTTCAGTATTTGAGCAATTGCCATAAACAGGTGCATTTTCTATCCATAGAAAGAAATGGACATGTTCATTGCCTCGGTTTTGGAATTCTGTGACAAAAGAATAGTCGGTGACTTGGCCAAAGAGCTCATGGTTTTTTAGCATCATTTTCCGAAATGCATTTATGCAAAGCACTGGTTTCTTTCTGATTTCAAAGTCCAGATTCCTATTCTCTATAGTTTCATTACAATTGCTTTGTTGCTGAATAGATATTTGTTGTAAAGCTTTGCACAATGGCTCCCACAAGTGCTCAGCACTTGTCAATGTGACAAAAAATGTTGGAAGTCCCAGTTGTCTTATCATTGCAAATATGTTTTTTTTTGTGTTTTCTAAGTAGTCTGGTGAGGTGCAAATGCTTTTTAAAGTTCTATAACCTAATGGAGATCTTAATATTTTTTCCAAAGTAGCCGGATTGCGCACATCTTTTGCAACTAACTTTTTACCTTTTAATTCAGCTTTTCTTATGCAGACCCATGCCAGTGAAGATACTTGGCGAATAATTATTTTGATAGCTTTGAAGAAAATATTTGTTATGTGTGTTGCAAAGTCATTGTCTTTATGCATAATCTCCCATTTTGTTATCTTTTGGTATGTCAAGCTTTTAGTAACGTCGGTTGGGCGAGCTGAACCGTAAAATAAAGTTGGGAAGTTCATTTCCTCTACGTATGTGTCTTGGAAAATGCCAAGAGGTTTAAACCCCTCTGATGGTGCAATTTCAATGATGGTTGTGTCAAGGTCTTTGACTGAATGTGCATCATTGAACCAATGTATAACTGATTTTGTTATGGGTTCTTGATCGTCATCGGATGTGTCATTGTCAATACTTGGTTCTATTCCAGGCTCTATATGCAATTTTGTTGTTCTCTTTACGAATTGCTTTTCCCAATCTTTACTTATGGAGATGTTTTGTTCTTTATACAGTGTTGTTCTTGACAATGTTGTTAAAGCATTCATCACAATAGTTGGTCTAATATTTCCTTGCACATAGGCATTCTCATACTGCAGTTTCCATTTCAACCTAACTGCAACTGTTGTTTTTTCATTGAGCTGTCTCGACAATGCCTATTGCACTTTTTCAAAATCTACTGGAACGTTAATGATTGTGCCAAGGAGCCCATATTGTGCTCGCCTATATCCTAGTTGTCTTATTTGTGTGAAAGCAATGTGCAAAGACACTAGCCTTTCTTCGAGTGACGTTAGGGACTAAACGACATCTATTGGTGCATTGCGTCTTATGCTCCAAGGTGTAGCAAAACAAGGGAGCTTTGCATCCAGAATAGATTTTTTACATTGTTTACAAATACATTGTCCGACTGCGAATGTTTTATGATTTGTTTCAATAGGAAGCAAAGAGAAAGCTTGAGCAAGTGCATGATCAACCCTGTGAATGTTTTCTTGGAAATGAAGCATATCGCAAAGGCAACATGGTTGTGTAGGTGTGTCATTTATGCTCTGCAAATATGTGTTAATGGATTTATGAATTGTGTTGGCTTTTGTAGATATGCATTTTTTAAAGGCACGATGCTTTCCTACTACCCATATCTATTTTTTAAGAGAATGCAATGATTCCCGATGTAGCAAGTTTGAGTTGCTGCTACATAGATGATTTTGATCTGACATATGCAAATAGAATTATGTATGTGGACTTCGGGTTTCCTTTTTCAAAGAATGCAATGATTGTTGTTGGATTGCATTTGCACCCATGTTGGAGGACTGTTTTTGGCCTATGATGTTGGCAGTGGCTAGAACGGAAGTGGAAGTTGTTCATGCAATGTTTGAATGTGTCTTTTTTGCAATACGTATATAAGCTTTAAGAGAATGCAATGTCTTATGCGGTGCTAATTTTTTCTATGTGTTTGGTGCGGAGACCTCTGGTGAAGAAATATTTTCTTTAAGACAGTGCATTGTTTGATTATGTGACAATGTTTTGCTTATATTTTTTGTAAAATTATCAGGTTCTAAAGATCTACATGTTTGGTTTGCAGCATTTTTAGTAGTCGGATGCTGATTTGGTATGTTCATTTGTTGTTCACCTATGCCAACCGAATTGTGAATATGTATGTCTTCAGCCAATTGATGTTTTTGTTGAAGCGGTTCGTAATGATGATGATTTGGGCTGGTTTGAAAGCAAATCAGATTAAAGCTCTTTTTCGGTTGTTTGCAATTTGTGTATGTTTTTAATGTAGGCGATTGAGTTGCTTGCCATATGTGTATTGTTGCATGGAATATGTGCAAGAGCCATAGTATGCAGAATTTAGTTCCCTCAAGGCCACTTTGTATGTATGGTATGCCAATGTTGGAAACTAATGATTGCAATTGCAATAGATGATTGTTATCTGCTATGGCAAGTTGTCCAAATGAGTTGAAGCATGCCAACGCATACTTGTTCCTTACTGTCAATGCATTAGCTAATGACTAGGCTATGAACAATCACAAAGTAGTTGGATCAAAGTGTTCATCGATTAGAAAAGTTGTCATAGCAAACATGCTCTTGTCACATGTAGTGGAAAATGTAACAGGCCTACAAAGTCCAAGTGTATCAAATACATTTGCAATTGTGGTCCAAGTGTTCTCAAAACTGCAATATGTGTTTTCCGAGTGAAGTTGAATGTTTTGGATGCAATTGTATGTGCTTAGTCGTGAAAACACAAGCTCAAAATGTCCAGCAGCAGGATTTGTGTCATGGAAAATAATTGATATTGTAGGATTGCATGTGTGCTTGTTGAAATTCAAGTACCTTGTTTTGAACCTTATAGACCAAATGCATATTGGTATGTCCAACCAATGCGCTAGCCATTTTAAACAAAATGTATCTCCCCAAAGTCCGGTTTCACCATTGTTATTATGCTCTATGACTGAAAGCCTCATTCTACAAAGGTATGTGTTTTTTTCATCTATGTCGTGCAATTGCTTAAGGATTGTTGGATGCAAGTCAATTTCATAGGAGCTTAAAGCTGAAGTACAACAGCTATGAAGACAATGCAGAAAATGGTTGACAAGGCCATTGTGTAGCTGATTTGGTGAGTAGTGACAATGAAGCAAAATATGTATTGTGTCAAATAGGCAGTCACCTTCTTTGTAGTTGAATGAATCAATTCAGAAACAATGTGCATGATGGAGAGCTTCATCAATCGATGTAAATTGTGGTTCAGTATCTGGTATGTAGGTCTCAACTACAATTGGTTCCAACGAGAGTTTTTGTTTCTTTGGTGGATTATTTGCCAGCATATTGCTGAATCAGGGATCTCTTAACTAAAAGGAGCGTTGTATTAAGACTATCCAATAGTACAATGAGTATTCAGCATTATGTGAAATTTGAAATGTTGAATACAATGAAATAGAATCTGTCTTCTTTGCAAGCAAGTAAAAACAAAAATAAGTTTATTGTTTAGTATTCTACTACACACCTTGATCAGGAAGCGTGCATAAGCTCTAATAGTATTCTCCCATGTGATAGTAGATGCAGTCTAGATGCTACAAAACAAAACCAATATTTTACTGTCAATGCATGTGGGTATAATGCAAGTTGTACTAAGGTTGTACAACAATACAATGTATATTTGTGAAGAGCAGCAACACAAGTAGTCATGATCATTCATTACTCACCTTAACGAAAACAATAACCTTGGAGTTGGAGTTTTTACGCACGCTAGTTTCTATATAACAAAAGAAAAAGCAAAATTTCATCACCAATGCATATGACTATATATTTTGCAAAAGATATAGAATAACTTGAAAGTGATGAATAAATGGAGGGGAAGGGTTTTAAGTTAGCAAATGTATAACAGTCAAAGTATGGCTTTCGAAGAGCATTTGTAATTCTCTCCTTTTTTCCTAGAAATGATGTAGTGAGCATTTTCTACTCCACATGCTGAATATTTATATGATTCTTGGATGCAGATAACCTTTTCCAAATTGTGCAAAATTCTGCTGGCAACAACTGCAGCATCTATGTTAAACAAGATCCAGTGAAAAAACATCTAGCATATTTGTGTGTGTATATATATATATATATGTACGCATGTTGCACTAGCTTTGTAAGATCCAAGGGAAAGTCGCTCTATGAATTTCCAACTAGCAATTATAATCTGCTCTGAAGAGCGTCATGCATTGGAACATGCAATACCAATAATAGTAGCAAGGGAATCATTAATCCCATATGACCTAGTGTACAACGAATATAGTTTCAAATGGATGATCCATATGCCCAATACTCAAGAGTTGTCAAGAAATGGTATATTATATAACCATAAATTGTAAGTAGAATGGGTTGCATAGTTTCTTTATTAGTACTTGTTGCAATGCAACCTGCGACATGGTAGCAAGTTAAAAATTAGTGACTGATTTGCAAACAATATATGTTCATTATGCATGTAATGTACAATCCCAAGAAAAGCATCAATCTGTGAAACAAAAGAGATAACTTAGAATTTACAAAAGTACTTTTATATGCTAGCATTGGAGAACCGTGCAAAGGGAGAGACGAAATATTTTGTACCATTGCGAGATGTGTCTATGGACTTTTGCAAAAGAAGTTGTTTTCTTTTTGGTCTACACACTTAAATTTTTTTAGATTTGTCGATGACATCTATCTGGTATTTCATTCTCTTCTATAATATAGAACAAATGCATTGAATACTATTAGAACAGGCAAGTTGAAAATGTCAAAAATATTTTAACATCATAACTCACTGGGAACCTACAAAGTAAAAGCTGAAAATTTGCATACCATGGTCAATTGTGTTTGCAGACTTTTGACTAGCAAAGTTGTCCTCTTCTTACTCCATAGCCATAACAGGTACCTATCTCTCCATGGAATATGTCTATGTTTTTTTTCTTTTGCAAGAGAAGGAGTTTGCTTTCATTGTACAAACAGGGCTATAAAATGACTATTTTGCAGACCCATGGCACAACATCATTCTCTTGAGAAAGTCCAAATTGTAAACCTTTGCATCATTTATATTCAAATATTGTAAACATAGACAGTAGAAGTGAGTTTGTGACAAAATCCAATGGTAGTTGAAATGCATGCATGCAAAAAGAATCAAGCACATCCATGCAGAAATGTGTTGTCCATGACATTTATCTGGGATACCATTGTTTTGTGAGATACAAGAATACTTAACTTGTGTTATTAAAATGAAACCATGATGGGACATTCCAGTGTTTCTAATACAGTAGAATGATTTACTGTTCATTGCTCTTCACAAGATCCGTGTTTGGTTCTCATCTTGTTTTTAAAGGCAAGACTTTTTCAGTTATTTAAATCATTCAATGGAAATCAAATGCCAAGAAAACAACCATAGCAGAGGTCAAATTGAAGACAATGAAAACACAGCGAGTGAGCACCATAGGCTGCAAACTTACCATGCACACTTGGTTCACATACGACAGTCATGAAGGTATGGTAATACCTCAGGTGGACAATAGTAATAGAGTTGACAGGGGTTTTATGCTATGAGAATCTTTGTAAGCTAACTCACATATGATTGATGTCATAGTTATCACATAATGGTTTGCAATTGTACAGTTAGGTATCTCCAAGCTATATCTAATAGTGGTGGAAGACCATGGCATTGTCAAAATAAGGCTGCATGGCCAGTCTTGCTATAAGATTGAGAGATGTATGAAGGGATCTTCAAGTAGTGCCACACAAATCCATTGAAGTCAAAGTGAAAAACCACACCTAAGGTACATGACAGTCATGCAAAGAGTTTGCATGAAGGTTGAAATCATAATAACCTGATAATCCATGAATGGGTAGAGATCAACATTTCAAAGAAATGTCAAAATAGTCTAGGGTAGTGCTCTAAGAGGTCCTTGTGTCACCTATTAGTTGAAAATGATAAAAGACAGTCACACTATCAAAGATAGTCTTAATGTCACTGTACATAGATCATAAATATTGTGTGAAAAGGGACAAAGCATATGTCCAAAAGATTCCACTGAGTTAAGTATGACATTGTGTTTCAAGCCTTGTACCAAGAGGACAGTCAATATACAAAGCAACAAAATCTTGTTATTGAGGTTTGAAGTATTGAAACAAGCAAGCAAGATGCTAGCAAGCTTTGGTTAATAGGAACTCGCAAAGGAAAAACACCTAGACTCATTTGGTACACATAAAGATACTGCATTTGATGAGAGCCTTTGTAAAGAATTTGGTATGTCTTTTGTTGTATCCACAGTTAAATATATATCTGAAAGGATAGTCAGCACTACAGTCATGAAACTATGATCATGCCAAAGCAAAAGTTGCAGCTGAAGAAGTCACACTAGAGTATTTGTACATGCAGAAGCAATCATTGGATAGAAAGAGGAGAAAAAGATGAGAGGCGGAGGAACAAGGTTAAATGTACCTTTAAACAGGGTAATTTGGAGGTGGTGGACGAATACAGAAATTGCTCCTACCTTTGACATAAAAGGCCTATGCACCAACTTTGAAATGACGCTTAAGCATGTATGCAAAATGTGGTAGTAGACACGAGCCACATGAACCACTGGCGATTCATAAAACTCATCCTCATCCAATTGAGTTAGAGAAGGATAAACAAAATGATTAGGTGTAGAATTGTGAGAAGTTAACTTCACCGCAACAAAAATCAAATTTCCAGTAAATCAATTGCAAAAATTTAGCATCGTGTCTTGACTAGCAATAGCAATAAAATAAGATGCACAAATTAAAGAAATTATTGAAAGCTATGATTGTAGATATATTCATTATAAATTTCATTGAAAGGAGATTAGTTATATTACAAGCAGTGTTAACATTATTTAATTTCAACATGGTAATGACATTTTTCTAAAAGCCCTATTTCAGAATTTTCCAACTCTTGAATGAAGACATAGTTCACTGTAATCTACTAACCCTAAAAGGACTCAGAAACAAGAAAATGCATGATCATACCTAAAACTAGGAACTTTAAGAAAAGTGCTAAATCGACTTACTTTTTTCTCAAACATGTCAGAAAATGAACTTGTAAACTGGCCATTTCCACCATTAATCTTGTTAGAATCTAATTTTTCAAGACTCTCCTCAATTAGAGAGGTAAACTACACATAGGGGCTTCCTCCTGTTCCTAATGCTCGGGACGAGTGGGGGGAGCGACGATGGCACAGGACAACAAAGGCATGATGACCATGTGCAAGGCAATAACCCAAATGCTCAACCAGACCAGGAAGCCTAAGGGTCTTCAAGTTGTTGTAAAATGAGACGCCTACTATCCTAACTTCATCCAGATTATGGTAAATAAGCGAACTTTAATACTCATCGTAAGTAAAAGCATTTCAAATCGATGTTTGTATGCTCTGCCAGACCAGATAGATTCAAATCTGCTGGCTAGGTTAAATTTGCAGTAAAACACACCATGAAAAAGCCAACGAATGTTTCTGTTACTTCGTAATTAGCTCAAAGTATACTTTTTTGGTTCTACAAGCTAGAGTCTTTCCAAATAAAAATAAATTCTAGCAGTTCAGAATCTCTTAAGGACAGTGAGTGCCACACATAAAATGGTTGTGATAAATCCATCCTTGGGGTAAAATTAAGTGGTGATTAAAATCTTGTTAACATGTCTACTAATTATTGCTAGACCTGTTGCAATAAAAAATACTACAAACATAAATATCAAATGAAAAAGAAATAGAATACTAAAAAACATATTCAGATGAATTCGCAAAAGAGGTCCTTGCAACCACATAAGCCAGGGTAGTTGGTGGTATCCATACAAATATTATTTTGCTCAAAAAAGGATTGTATTTCATTAGAAAGATGGTAGCATTCTACAAGCAACCATTGGCATCTTGGGCCAAAAATCTTGTTTGGCATAGATCGCAGCAATGGGAAGCAGAAAATGTCATTGGAATGCAGCATGATGATATCATCTCTAATGAAGAAGAAAATTGAATGAAAACACTCCAGTTGAATACTTGAATACTTGCTATGTGATTCAACTAGAATAGCAGATGGTTTGGAATTTATAACCTACAAAGAGAGATCCATGTTGGCAATGTGTTCTTGTAAATAAATGTTAAAAGAAAATCTTGAGGTTCAAGCCAGGCACTATAATATTCCTTATATGCAAAATGTGGAAGTATACACAATGTAAGTTACCTATTTGAAAACATGGAGGACTGTTTCATATGCATATGGGAAAACAACAATTGACAAACATGTTTCTTTGAAGAACGAGCAGTTATAAGAAATTTAGATAAAGCAAGTGACAAATGAAGAGTTTATGGATAAAAGCAAATATGAAAATACATTTGTTTTGCAAATCTGATTTGTAGTAGGCATCTTTTACAAAAGTGGGAAGATATTTATAAAGGATTAGTCTAGTGCTCAATACATAGCTCTGGTTACAAGGAGGAGTCTATGCCTCTTCTGATTCTTCACCATCCGAGATTCCTGTGTTTACAGCCATAGCAGCATGGGCACGATTGTACTCTGCAATTGCTTCCTTACTAAGAGTCGAAGCATTTCGTCCACAACCAAACTGGAAATCTCAAACAACGGAGGTTCTTGGTTTGGCAAGTGGTAGAGGGCATTCTTTTATTGGTTCAAGATCTTTGGAATATTAAGCAAATCTCTTTCACCTTTGAATTTTTCATTTGCTTGATTGCTTTAGCCAATGTTTCGGTATCAGATATTTTGTCAACTGAGGTGCCTAGGACCATTGTAACAGTGGCTTTGCACTCTTCATGTTCCTTTTGTTCAAAGGGGTTTTTTTTGGGCACTCGTCTCCCTTTTTTCATTTTTCCCATGACCCATGACTGTCAACACCAAACATTCAAATTAGTATAACAAAAGAAAGAGCATCTGCGTTCTAGTGCTGACCTAGAGACTTTGATACGAATGTGACAAGTAGCGCAATGAAAAGAAGACTTGAAAAATTATAAATTTGGTTAGTATAGCCAAATAGCTTATGCTGGAGACAGGAACAAGATCAAGAAAATCATTTGGAAAACATTTGAAGTTACCATAGACTCCAAAACCAATATGTTTTTTAAAAGCAGAAAATTTGATTAGCAAAAATCAAATAGGAAATATAGATAGACCTCAAAACAAATAGATAAATTGTTGGAGCCAATTTTGGCCAATGAGAGAAAGGTCGTTGTAGATGATAAAAAGGAGAGGGGGCCCACCTCCCACTCCCCCTCTAAATTCACCACTCTCCCCTCCACCCACCACTCTCCCTCATGATTGTAGAATGACCGATCAGGCCGGAGAAAAGCTGGGGGGCCCCACCTCCCACTCCCCTCCCCAATTCACCACTCTCCCCTCCATCCACCACTCTCCCTCTCTCACTCACCATTCCTTGAGTGTTAGTGATCTTTTCCTTAAGCAAAGCAACCATGTGCAAGAGTATTGCAAAGCCAATGCTATAAACAATTATGCAACATGCGAACATGATTGTAGAACAATCGATTAGGCGAAGCAAAAGTGCGAGGGGGGCCCACCTCCCACTCCCCTCCCCAAGTCACCACTCTCCCTCTCTCACTCACTAGTCCTTGAGTGCAAGTGATCTTCTCCTTAAGCAAAGCAATCATATGCAAGAGCATTGGCAAGCTGATGCTATAAACAATACTTTAGGAGTTTTCATAAGAAAATGTTTATTTTGAAACTATAAAGAATTAGCAACCACTTGGTTTTGGACTGAAACCACCTTTTAGGAATTTGAAGGTGGAATCTCTTTGTAGAAGCATACATGCTTCACCATGAAGGAACATTTTATGGACTGATGTAACACTTATCTCATTTATATGGCCACAATGATTGCTATGACTTCCATGGAATGCTGAAACAATGGGTAAATTGAACTTGCTTACAAGAATGAACCAGAAACCGTACATGCCATGAACAAAGACACGTAACAGGAAGAATGCCACCTAACACCATCAAGAATTCTTGCTTGCAAAATGTGAAAGCAATATGCAGCTACATGCCCATTTCATCTGTGTGCCCTTCTTGTAAAAATAGACAAAAACTTAGGGATAGAAGCGGTCCAAGCAGAATGTATTCCTCAAGAATTTGTAATTCTAATGAAAATCTAAAAACTCCTAAAGAAATTACAAATGGCCAATAGAAAATTGAGAATAAATTATTGAAATTACAGTTTAATAGCGAAATTCCCTCCGACCATATGTTAAATTGTTGACACGACTCCCCACAAATGCATTGATAGGGGAAGGAGCAAACCGATTAGGCCAGGAAAAAGCGCGGGGGGCACCTCCCACTCCCCTCCCCAAGTCACCACTCTCCCCTCCACTCACCACTCTCCCTCTCTCACTCACTAGTCCTTGAGTGCGAGTGATCTTCTCTTTAAGCAAATATTTTGAAACTGTTAAGAATTAGTAACCACTTGGTTTTCGAGTGAAACCACCTTTTAGGAATTTGAAGGTGGAATCTCTTTGTAGAAGCATAAATGCTTCACCATGAAGGAACATTGTGTGGATTGATGTAACACTTATCTCATTTATATCGCCACAATGATTGCTACGACTTCCATGGAATGTTGAAACAATGGATAAACTAGGTCTGGGTGTAGGGAAAACAGTGTTATGAGTCTTTTACAGTTGGTCTTTCATCATTGCAAATTAGTACATATTTTTAAATGAAGCATTCCCCTTAGTGCAGTTCTACACAATGTTAAAATAATAAGTGCAAGTGCACCACAACTCACATCAACAGTAAATAGTATATACTACAAATCAAAGATACTAGTAGTTCACAAATTTATAGATCAAAGATAATAGTATCATGCAAATTGTATTTCTTGTGACACATATATGGTGTATATATGTATCCAAAATGTGGAAGCATAGAAAATGCATGTCGTCTATTTGACAAAATGAAAATGTGGGGCGAATGAGGGAAAACAAAATAGCCAGCGAAAATTCTAATTAGAAATCAAAAGTGTTGCATACCAAATACAGATCTAACTAGGTGGACAACCAACAATTTTTTTGTTACAGAATACATTGCATTCACATACCAATACCCCAATAATTAATACAAGATCAGTAAAAACTGGTCATTCTTCCCTTTTCAGGTTAATATTTTGATGGGCAACGAGCTCAACAAATTCCCAATCAATGAAAGGTAGGCATGAATTGTTTGATAAAATGCCTCAAAGAAGTGTAGTCTATATAGCCAATACAAAAGAGAGAGTTGTAACATAGAGGCAGAAGCCAGTGCAAATTATTAGAACAATTAAAAGAGCTTATAACTTGAAAATAAATGAAAAATAGGTATACTGAAAGTTGACTTCATCTATATGCTCCTCTACAGTTTTAAAACACGGATTGGACTGACATTTTATGTATAGACCCTTATAATTTAGTATGTAGACTATATTCTTGAATAAATCATTTCTTAGTGTATGCATATAGGCTGATATGGAAATATTATGTCTGTAATTGTTAAAAATGATCAGATTATTTATATTTAAAAAATGGCAAATAGTTAGGCACTTGAGACACTGTAGTTGTTGTGGTGTAACGTGAGTGCCAAACACAGCGATCAGCTACATTGATGTAATAAGAATTTCTAACAAGATCTTATCATTGGGTCAAGCCCATTCAAGTTCAAAATGCCAAGCCATTACCTATGTCATGAAATCCATGCCTAGTTGCTCAACCAATAGGTCAACAATGGGGCAGACAATTGGTGTAGAGTGAACAAATCAGATTTATCAGTGCTACTGAAAAATCTATGAGCAAGGCTTCAGAATTGCTAATTTGAGTTCGAAAACAAAAGCTTTTGTCTCTTCATTATAGGGTGTTGGTCTAGCTAATACAACAACTATTTGTATTCGGCCTGTATTGGATGGCATCGTTTAATTGTATAAATAGAGTACGATCTTGGCAGTGAAGTGTTTGATAAAATGCTTTGGTAGACATGTATCATGAGACAACATTTCTTTGAGACATTTTTCCAAACAATTCACTACCTTGTCTATGCTAACTATTATTTAAAATAGGCATGGATTCCATGACACAAGTAATGGCTTGGCATTTTGAACTTGAATTGGCTTGACCCAATGATAAGATCTTGTGTTTTATAGTTATTTGAATTTCCCCGATGCAACTAATGGGGACATGGTTACTGTGGACAACACCGCAACAAGAATAGAAATGCCACTGAAATTAGGATTGATGAGTTAATGAATAAGGTTGTAGATATATTATATATAAATGTAGTTACCAAGGCCCAATCCTTGTTTGTATATGAAGTTTCCTGGTAACCATGGTTGCAATAATCAAAGCAAGCCCAGTTAAAGAACACAAAGAAAAAACAACGTTGCTGGATTCCATATGACAAATAATTTAGGAAATTAGACCTTTTGCTCTTCCTAGCTACAAATCAAATCACCTCCAAATCAGCTATGAGGTAATGAAACACAAAGATTGGGATCTTTTGTTTTTACTTAAATAAATGATGTGTTTGCCAAAAAAGTAACAGAGCAGTGGAAAATTACAGTGATGTGATTTCTAAAGATCTCAGCCTTATATGAAACAAATTTTAAAGGTCCGAAATTAGGGCAGATTCTTATAATTCTAAGTGCTAAATGCTATGCCATTTTTTCAGATGACGAGAATAAGTTAAATGCAACCTACATAATTAGTGTGGCAAGGAAGCTTGGGTGCTCAATATTCCTTCTACCCGAAGACATTGCTGAGGTATATTGTTGAAGTTGTTTACCATTTTTGTAGAAATGGTATTAAAATTTTAATGAATGTAAACACTCCCACAGGTATCACTGTTCTATAAATTATTACTAAATCAGTATTCTGGTTGCTTTTATGAGCATATAGGTTAAATTGTTAATTCAAAAATGATACTTACTCTGACTGCAAGCATTATGCTTTGGAGTCTCACAAAATAAGCCCATGAAGACACTTCTACAATTGTTTCAACCAGTGATAATGGACGTATCACTAGCAGTATCTCAAATTTAAAATCTTGTTATTGATGACAGTGCTTCAAAGATTTCTTTACCTCTTGATAATGAAAGTGAATCAACAAGTGAATAGATCAATTTGTTGAAAATAGAAGTGCCATCAATTATTCCCTTAGCTTTATTAAAAGCATTTAGCATTTTTTGACATAGAACTACAATGATTGGACCTGGTTCAGGGCATCACTTACAAAAATCTTTAGAGCAAGGGAAAATTATTTTGTATCAGTAGTCATGGTCATGGGGATTCTGTTGTACCAATTACTTAACAACCTTGCATCCATGCCCTCTTAACAGAAAAATGAATCTGTAAAAGTAATCTTTCCAATTGAAGGCCATCTTGGTGATCGTGTTGTGTTTTAAGCCAAGCTAGAATTGATTATTCTAGTAAAGACTAGAAACCTGCAAGTGATAGTGAGATCAATATTACATAGGGTGTCCTTAGTGAGTATTTTGATGGTCCACAATAGTCATTTCTTTATCTCTGGAGATTTTCTTGGTATGATAATACACGAGAAGATATACTTGGGGTTTAAAATTTTTAAAAGCCATCTGCAAAGTTTCTGAGCAGATCCAACAGTAAATAGGAGAGAAACACGTATTGAACTTCATTATTTGAAATTGCAGGTCCCTACCCTTTAGCTAATATAATTTTTAAGCTTAAGGACATGAATGACCATCAAGATCTAATATGAAAAGAAACTATAACCGTTTAGGTTTTCATATTTTATAAACTTTCACTGATGCACATACCTTAATCTATGTTGCAAAACCATAATACCCATAACGCAAAGTGTTTGATGAGATGTCTGAACAGAATGTGATCTTGTGGAATGCAATGATTAGGGGGTATGTACATAATCATGTTCTGAATAAGGCTCTGGAGTTGTTTGAGGATATGCAGAGCATGGCCATTTTGATGAGGCACAAAAGTTTTTTTGTGAAATACCCAAAAGGGATGTGGTCTCATGGAATACAATGATAGCAGCTTGATCTATTAGCTATATTGCTCCAGGAAAATGTTTTGAGTTTTATTTATTTGGCATTATCATTTCCTTTAATAGCTTCTTAAATATTTCATGAATAAAATTGATTGCAGAGTATGGATTGGATAGGAATGTTTCTATAAAGGAGGATTTTATAATTATGGAATTTTGATATTAGAGATGGTTACAAGAAAAAGACCAAGTAATGAAATGTTTTTCAGAGAGATGAACTTGAAAAAGTGCGTGAGGCCAACTTTTCCAGATAGACTTGCAAATATTATGATAGTGGGCTAAATATGAGATCAACCTTCATGTCATACCGGGGTGATATATTCATGTCCAGAAAGGAAAAAGCTTCCACACAAAAATGTTTGTAAAACAAGAAAAAGATGTTATTTAACAAAATGTTTGAGCAGATGCATATGTATGCCAAAAGATTTAGCAGCATAAAGATTCCAAAAAATAAAATTCACCGAAACCATGGCAAGTAACTTACCTCAAAATTCTACCAACTTAGCTCAAATATTCTGCACAAATTGTGTCGTTCTATCAAAGATGCCTTGATTAAAAACAGGCAGAGTTTGCAATAAAACTATGAAACCCTAACACAGCAGAAATTTATTAAAATGACCTGAACCAAAACCAGTCTTCCTATAGTTGTTGCTTCAAACTATTCATAGAACATGAAATCTGAAAATATCAGAGTTTTAGGGCTTCCTTAGACTCTTGAGATCAAGAGAAGATATTAGGCGTGAGTTGGTTGAGCTATGAAAGGTGAGACTTTTGCAAGCGTCTAAATGAAAATATCAAAGTCGAAGTCAAATTTTGTTTTAAGGCGAGAGGCGAGGAATGATTTGACTATTCAGAAATTTCTCAGGCATGGGAAATACTGAATCCCGATGGGCAGTCCATATTATCGACTAAAAATGAAATTATTTGTTCCGTAGCCTTCCAATAACCAGACACCGTATATGGGTAACTATTCTATTAGGCATGTATTCCATATGTGATAGTAGTGAAATGGAGTTTGGTACAATCACTGTATAAAGAATCCATTTACACTAACTTAGAAGCATCCAGACAAAAAGCCCTAATGCCAATGAAGGCAATAACCTTCAAATGCTATTATTTAGGTTTGAACAGAGACATTTGTGATAGAGGATTG
The DNA here is from genome assembly GCA_007115665.2 of Sequoiadendron giganteum. NCBI lineage: Eukaryota > Viridiplantae > Streptophyta > Pinopsida > Cupressales > Cupressaceae > Sequoiadendron > Sequoiadendron giganteum. The sequence continues at coordinate 482,450,183 of CM021102.1, forward strand.
CAAGCCATATAGCAAACGTTGGACGGGATGTTGGAGGCATGGAATCACAAGACCACATTCACATGAAGCATTTTCCCAAACACTCCATTGTTTCGTATATGCTACTAGATTTTCCATACATCTCCACGAAAGCATGTTATCAAACAAATGAACACCTTGACCCCCATCACCAAAAGCCTAAAAGAAATGCTTTCGAAGAAGCTATGGACACTTCAAATAGCATTGACAAAGCAGTAAAATATTCGGGGAAATGCATCAAAGGAATCTGGTCTTAGGGCTTTGGTCATTCGGTACCTTCCATCAATCCAAAACAAAAATACAGTTGTGAAACAACCCCCAACAGTAAGAAACCAGTACAATATTTTACCTCAAATGCTCAACGCGTTGGAGAAGAAGACTCAAACTTGCCTCCAAACCCTAGCTCCAAATCCAAGCCCAACCAGATGAATGCTACACTCTGATTTTTGCCTTGGGCGAGTAGGCTTTAGAGATAGCTTTCATGCAGACATCTCCAGAATGAACCAGAAACTGTACATGCCATGAACAAAGACACATAACAAGAAAAATGCCACCTGACGCCATGAAGAATGTTTGCTCGCAAAATGTGAAACCAATATGCAGCCACGCGCCCATTTCATCCATGTGCCCTTCCTATAAAAACAGACAAAAACTTAGGGATAAAAGTTGTCCAAGCAAAATGTATTTCTGAAGAATTTGTAATTGATATAAAAAACCGAAAAAATCTCGAAGAAATTACGAATGCCCAATAGGAAATTAAGATTAAATTATTGAAATTACAGTTTAATAGCGAAATTCCCTCCGACCATATGCTAAATTTTTTACACGACTCCCCACAAACATATTAATAGGGGAAAGAGCAAAATGAAAATATAAGTCTTCGCCTATAGATAGGCGAGACTAATAATAAAATAAGATATAAATAAAAACAAGCAAACACTATATATATAAGAAACTCAAAAGCATAAATAAAAATAAAAGAGACAAGATACATAGAATAATAAGGAGATTATATATAAAAAAAAATAATAGACAAGCACAAATAATGCAAAAAGGGACACACTTAAAAAGGCGAAACTTAAAAAGACTTAGCATGAAGCAACACAAGAAAAAATAAATTAAATGAAACAAGCTAACTAGAACCAAACAGTGACAAAAATATAAAAGAAATAGACATGCAATTACAAGGAGACAAACAAAGGAAACAAAAACAAGAATGAGACTAGAAATTACAAGGAGACAAACAAAGGAAGCAAAAACGACAAGAACAAAAAATTCAAAGCAAAAGAACAAAGAAATAAAAATTAAAGAAGAATAGGAACGAAAGGAAATCAAGAGAAACAAATGCATAAAAACACTTAAATACATATGCACAAACCAAGAAGGAGAAAGACCGAAATGAGCAACAAACATGAAACAAAGAGACTCAATAATGAATTTAAAACCACAAAATAAACACAATCAAAACCCAGTACAAAGCAACATAATAGAACATAAGAAAAGATAAAAAACCAAAGATAAAAAACCAAGAAAGGGAGAAAATTACATAGACAAAAACAAAATAATAAAACAATGAAACTCAAAGAAGAATTAAATGAAACTGTAATGCCCCGCCATGCAACCCTAGAGGAAGTTGCAATTAACTACTTAAACAGACTAATTTTTTTTAATTAAGATTAATAATATATATAATTAATATTTAATATTATATTAATATAGTATTAAAATATTAATATATATGATTCATAAATATATATTTAATATTTTATTATTATATTTGTATAATATAAGAATATTAATATATATTAAGGGTAAACTATGTATATATATATATATATGAGTATATGATTTTAATATATATATATATATATATATATATATATATATATTAAAATGTGGACTTGTTTAATTTCACATTTTAAGGAAATTGGGAAAATTATAAATCAATGTGCAATAGTCAAATTAATGGATTGATTTTAAAATAATATTTTTGGAAAGAACAAATATTTGATTTACAGATATTATGTTTAATAGAGAAATTAATTGATTTTAAAAAAATGATTTATTTTGAAAAGAAGAAATAGATGATTTGAAAATGGTATGTTTTTTTAAAAACGAATAAGTAACTGCTTTATTTTATTATTATTTACAAGCAATTAGGGACTAGATATTTGGTTTAATTCAATCCTTGTCTGAAAGAGACATTATTACATTCAAATCGGGGATATTCGCCACACCCAAAAAATCACATATTTCAATCTGCCCAACACATGTTACCAGTGCCAATCAGCTGATCACAAGATCAGGGACTGCCCTTTGACAGTTCCCCGTATAGCCTCTCAGGCACGGGTGTTGAAAAGCCTCGTCTGACAAAGCCTTCAGCTAAGGCGGACACAAAATGGACTACGGTTACAAACTGAAAGAATAAGTCGTCTGGTGTTGGGTCGACTCCCAAGGCCCTTGCACTAACCCAGCAAGTTTCAAACCCTTCAGAGAAGGGGACCACTACTCCCTCGGGAATTGCTTCTACTATTTTACAACCCAGGCCGAAGGCCGTGCCCCAGCCAACGACTGTTTTGTGTGCTCAGCCGGCTTTGTCCTCTGCTGTGGGGACCCAGTGGCATTCTCGCAGCTCGTCTCCTCTACCGGAAGAAGGCGAATATGTGCCGAAAAAACGGAGATTTTTTCCCTCTATTCAAATAGGTTATGTTCCGCAAGAGTTTTTGAAGAACAGCTTCTCTTCCCTAGGTGAAGAGGACTGGGATTCTGCAAGTATGGAAGATTTTCCATGAATTTTCTCTCATGGAATGTTCGAGATCTCACTAACCTCTTAAGGAAGTATTCTATTAGGAATGCTTTGAAGAATTACCCAAGGATTGAAGTGCTTTGTCTCCAGGAAGTTAAAATTTTAGGTTTTTTGCTTGCTTCAGCTTGTCGTTCTATTTGGCCAGCCAGTTCTATGTTTTGCACTCTACATGAGGTTGGTCGTGGTGGAGCTGCTACTCTTTTGGCCCCATGACTTCTTTCTTATGTAGTGGACCATGGGGTTGACCCCTCCCAATGGGTTGTCTGGGTTCTTCTCAATATTGAGAATCATTCCTTCAGTATTATTAATATTTATGCCTCTAATGATGTCGTGGAGCGTTGCTTCCTTTGGCGCTGGATTGCTAACTCTTTGCTAGTTGCCACCTAGTTACTCTATGGGGATTTCAACATGGTTGAAATGGTGTACGATAAGAGTGGCACTTTGCCTTTTCGTTGGGCTGCAGGTGAAAGGGAGGCGTGGTTTTACATGCACAATAAATTGGGGCTTTTTGATCCCAATATGGGTTACCGCCATTCTCATTCCCTCTGGCACACTTGGTATAATTACAGGGCTGGTTTTGACAGAGTCTTTAAATGCCTTGATCATGCTATGATCTCGGCTTAATCATTTTTTTCCTTCAGGAGCTCTGCCTTGCCTGTGAAGCCGTTAGTGGATGTGACCCTTTCAGATCACTTCCCAATTCATTTTCGCATTGAGTGGGTGTCTTGTCAACCTCGCATGTGTAAGACTCAATTCTTCTTGAACATGTCTTTGCTTTGTCACAAGCCCACCCTAGCCCACATTCTCCAGGTGTGGAATTTAGAGTGTCGTCATCCTGACCGTACGGGTTGGATTGTTTGGTGGAATGATGTCATCATTCGTACTACACATTTCTTGCACATTTATGGGCGCCAGTTTGCTATCTTCCACCGGCGTTCTTACAAGGCCACCACTATCGACTTGCATTCAGCTATGGAGGCCTTAACGGCCAGTCCTTTTTCCCTGTCACATCAAGTCCAGGTAGCGGATTTAAGACACCAACAGCAAGTGGCAGATAATTATTCTGTCAGGGATGCTCAAATCAAGGCTCGACTCCAGTGGCTCAAAATTGGTGATTGTGCCTCTAAAGAGTTTTTTTGGCTCTTTGTGCTAGGCACTCTTCCCTAGGCATTAAAGCCATCAAAGATGGTAACCTAGTGCTTTATGAGCTACCTGACATTCTCTAGGATTTTGTGCATCACTATGAGCAAGTTTTCATGGCTCAACACTCCACTCCTGCATGCCAACAAGCCCTTCAAAATTTCCTTGTTGTTGTGCCACATAGGCTTTCTTCAGCCCAAATTAATTTCTGTGATCAATTGTTAACAATTGATGATCTCAAGGAAGTTTTTTCCTCCATGGACGATGATAAGGCTCTTGGGATTGATGGCTTTCCTTGTGAATTTTATAAATCTCTTTGAGACTGTATTAGGAGTGATTTGCATCATGTCTATTTTGAAGCCTTTCAAACCAATTCTCTAGGAAATTTAATAAATAAAGGCAATATTAAATTCATACCTAATCCTTGGGATCCGGAGGATATTTGCAACTGGCGGCCCTTCACGCTTCTTAATGTTTCTTACAAAATCATTGCCAAAGCCTTGGCTCTTAAAATTCACCACCTATTGCCTCAGGTTGTGCATCCTGAATAGACTGGTTTCATTAAATCCAGGTTCATTCTTGATAACATTATTGTTGTTTAGGAAGGCATGGAGTGGGCCCGGTGGTCGAACTAGAAAGCAGTGTTCATTAAAATTGATTTTGCCAAAGCCTATGACCATATTGAATGGCCTTTCATTCTTGCGATGTTACAGGCCTTGGGCTTTGGGCCCAATTTTTTGCAGTCTGTTCGTATGCTTTTTTCTGATGCCTCGGCTTGCATCTCCATTAATGGCCGCCAGTCTTCTGCATTTGGTATTTTTCGTTCTATTCGCCAAGGATGTCCTCTTGCCCCTGCTTTGTATGTTCTGGCTGCTGAGGGCTTTGGATATCTCCGGGCCAATGCTATCTCCTAGCAACGTGTTAAAGGAATCTCTCTCCCGAACTCTCAAGAGCAGCTTGTCAATGGGCACTTCGTGGATGATTCCTTTCTCACTCTTTTAGAGGAAGAAGGCTCGATTACTACTGCCCTTGAATGCCTTGATAATTTTTGTCTTGTGTCCGGCTCCGCTATTCAATGGCACAAGACCTTGTGCTACAGACAATCGATGCTCCCCACTCGTGTGTGGTTTCAAACTTATAACTGGAAATGGATTGGTTAGGGTGAAATCTTTAGATTTCTAGGCATCCCTTTTCCCTTTCAGGCTTCCCCTCGGGAGCTCTGGCAAGTCGTGCTCTCCAGGGTTGAGTAGAAGCTGGCCTATTAGGTTACCAAGCCTCTTTCTCTGGCTGGAAAATTCTAGGTGTGCTCTAAAATCTTGGCTGCCACCCACATCTACTATTCTTCTTGTTGGGCTCCTTCTAAAGTAGCCTACAACAAGTTTGAGAAATTGCTCCATGATTTTCTATGGGCCTCTTCTGAGACCCATAAGGGCTTTCATCGGATCGCTTGGGAATTTTGTTGTCTCCCCAAGGAGTCGAGAGGGCTTGGCTTGCTCTCCACTCAACGATAAGGGACTGCTCTCTGTGTCAAGTGGATTATCTGCGTACTTACTAGGGATGAAGCCTAGAAGATTCTCCTCAGACATTGTATTCAGTCTGGTTTTCCTATTCACAAACCCGCCTGGAAAGGAATCAGTCTCCAAACCCTCTTGGTTATGAGGGAGCCAGTTCAAATTATGGGCTCCTTTGTGGCCAAAAGTATTTGGCGTTCTTGGGAAACCGTTAAGCCTTGGCTCCGTTGGGCCGAGGTTGGCTTTCGTGATTGGCTCTCCATCAACTAGCATAACCTCTAGTGGTCTCCCCTTCTGGCTCAGAATGGTCAACCCCTGGCTAAGTCGCCTTGGCTCAAAGCTCTCAGATTTCATAAGAAGGGAATTCATACACTGCATTAGCTCTTCCACCGGCCTACCATGCGTATTTTATAGTGGGATGCTTTTAAAACCCAGTACAGTCTTCAAAACCAGGATCATCTTACTTTTGACGGGCTTGTGAGCGCCATTCCGATGAAAATTCTTCACAAAGTTGGCATTCATGGGCACAAACCTTGGTGAAAAGACTAGAAATGGTTTCTAGATACTCCTCTCCGGAGCTACAAGTCGCGGCTTGATTACAGGTGGCTTTCACCCCATTTTCCTATGATTAGCTCTTTGAACCAGAGGTGGCTTCTTAACTCCTTGGCCCATACTTGGCGTAGGAGGTTTGATGCCACTTGATCTGTAATTGTTAATCTGAAGCTGGCCCACTTTGCTTGGTGTATTCTTGTACAAGGCTTGCTTGTGGGTTCTCGACTTGTTCATTTGGGGGTCTCTGACTCTCGCTACCCTTTTTGTGGACAGCTAGAAAGCTTCAAGTGCCTTTTTTGGTTTTTTCCCAGAGCTCAGCAACTTTGGACTTGGATTCATAATTTCTTTCGGCCTTTTAAGCCTGAACCCTTTTCATGGCATATGGTTCTGCTGGGGGACCTGCCTGGAACCCCGGCTAAGTTCACCCAGCTTTGGCACACTTTTAGAGTGGAAATCCTCTTCAATATCTGGAAAGACAGAAATGCTTGTGTATTTGCTCATTCTCATTTAGATGTTAATGTGTCTCTTTATGTTAAAGCAGTTATATGTTCTAATGTTCTCTTATAGATTCAAGTGCAAGCCAACAAGGTTGCACTGGAAGTGGCTCACCTACAAGTTCTCGTGGATCACTGGGGCAATGCCCCTTGTACTGTGGCTTGGATCCCTGATTCACCCTCCTCTTCCCGTGGTTGATCGCCTTCTCAAGGCCGAAAGTGGAGTGATTTCGCGCGATCTCTCTCCCAGCCTCTTGCTCGGCGAGATTCTCGGCCTCCCAGGCGAGCTCGTTCTCCTTCGTCACGTCCTAGTTAGGATTGGCACTCTAGTGGTGCTTCGAGGAGTAGTGGTGGTGGTTCTGGGTGGCCCTTTGATACTCTGCCTGCTTCTAGCTCTGGTTGGCCCTCCACTGGCAAAAGTTTTCCGTGACTGGCTCTCGCAATCTCGCCTCGACGCGAGGAAAAAGATGCAGAAAAAGATGAAGATAAAGTTGATGATGGTTGGGGTGCTCCTCCTGAAATCACTCCAAACCCCGCTAATGTATGGGGGAAACATCTAGATGACTGGGACCCCCCAGGATCTACTGGCATTACCTTGGCTGCCTAATTTTCTTTCTATTATTGAACCTCTAGGCTAGGCCCATGTGATCTTTTGGACTTTCTGGGCTGGGCCCATTTGTTATTTTGGTTTTTCAGGGTTGATCCCATGTGACATTCGGGGTGTGCCTTCTTACCACCCACCCCTTTTTTGTGAATTTGTAATTTTATCTGTATTAGTATAGATATCTGGAAAATTCATCCAAAAAAAAAAAAGAGACATTATTAAATTAAGTTTTATTGAGGCAATATAATGCTGAATTTTAGTAAGGGAAATGGATTTAGAATATCCAAAATTAGTTTATTTCCTCGCATATGCTTTATGTGATTATTTCCTTTGTGTTCATGTTTGGGGAAATGGGCTAAGTGTCTTTAATATGGAAGTCTTCCAAAGGACCCTAGAGGTTGGGAGTTGTCGTTTTGTGATGTCAACCGCTTGTTAATTCCCATGGGTAGTGCATGAAGTTATGTCATTGTTATTACCCGGTTTCCATGAATGGGGATGTTTTGTGCCTCTTGTAGAAGGAGTGGATTATGTGATTTGTGCCTCCTTGTAAGGAGTGGTTTTGTTATTGTTGTTACCTCCAGTGTTTGGAGAGGGTTTTGATCTTATGTCACCTCCTAAGAAAAGAGTGGTTGTGATATCTTGTTTGTATGCACTTTGGTACCCTTGGTGTTTGTATGGTATGTGTGTTGTCAAGTAGAAGAGTGGCTTCTATTAGGGGCCAAAGCCCATAAGAGGTAAGATTGGGTAACCTTCAGAAGTAGTTTAATCAAGTGATAACTAAAACAATACTTAGAAGATTAGGTGGTACTTCTCACTAATCAAGATAATTATGCCTCACTCATAGACACAAGTTGTCGTTTAGACTTGAGATGAGTGGGAAGGCCTGGAATGGAAAGGTTATCTATCTGGTCTTTATGACAGGTATTTGATCCCGCATTAGTAAGTATGAGGGTCGGGGATCGGTAGAAGCCACCAGGATAGCCGGAGCCTAGGAAGATTCATAGTGGGTAACTCATGACGAACTGTGTGATGACACTCTATCTAGGACAACAGTTGGTACTTGATTATTATGTGTATGGTTTTCCTAACATACCTACTATGTTTTAGATCTGGAAGCAATGTGACCATGTTTGAGTTGTACTTGTGTTGTACTTGAGTGGTACATGTGATTGGTTGTGTCAGTTTGGTTCGGTACATGTTAGCCTATGTGTTGAGGTAGATGGCCTTGGCTAGGATTCCTTGTTACTATCTCCTAGCATGGGGGGTGGGCCTTTGGGTTCCACTTGGTTGGGTGGTGTGCACCTTACTCCGTTGGGATTTTCTTCTTGTTCGTGTGGACGAGATTTTCAGTTGGAGAGCTCATGGGATCCAGATTCCTTTCATGCTTTATTTATTTCAATTGATCTTGTGATTTATTACCCCTTAATTGTTATCGAGGTGGAAGTTGTAATATGTAACCATGCTTATTAGATTTACCTCATTCGGGGAATGAGAGATGTAATCTTATTGTTTAATTATTGATAAATGAAATTGCATGTTATCTCTTATGTTGTGATGTAATTTTATCTTGTATGGAATGTATGTGATCTAATTTATTAAGTAAATGAATGACATGGTTTAGATTCATGTTTTTTGTTGAGGTTCTTTATAACCTCTGTCTCGTAACCTTAGAGGTTGTTGGAATTGGGTAGTGAGCTTGTATGTTAATTGTACTTAATAAAAAAATAATTAGTCTGTTTAAGTAGTTAATTGCAACTTCCTCTAGGGTTGCGTGGTAGGGCGTTACAGAAACAACAAAACTCAAAGAAGAATTATTTTAGTGTCCAAGAAGTTTGAAGTGACAAAAGGTTTTTCAACCTGTTTGAGTTCAAGGTGTGTGTAGTAATGGCTAGTAGCATGCAAAATTCAAATATTGTGTGTGGTGTTAGGATAGGACCTTCTTAAGGTCCATGTGGTAGCACACAACATCAAGTTATTTTGGTAGCAAGAAATTTTATTTTTGGACCTTTGTGTTACATGTTTCATGAAAATTGAATTTAGGTCCACCTTATGTCATCCTAGCTATTTGTGGATCCTTGGCAGAGATGGAAGATTTTTAATGTAATGTCTTCTATATTTCAAATTTTCAAATGCATGTGATGTGATTTGAGTACAATATGTGAAGCATAATTATACCGGTGTGAAGAAATCTTGTCTGAAGGGTGTAAATTGAAGAGAAGGTGTTTGCCAATATTAGAAGATTAGTGATGAGGAGTGTCAATAGTGACTCTGGCACATGTATGTATTATATTAGATATCTTCAAGCTTTATCATTGTATTCAAGTAGGACTGGTGTTCTACTTGCTGCATTGTTTCATTTGGTGTTCAGTGTCTCCTGTAGGTTGGTTCCTACAAGCACATTAGGGGATTGTTGTTTTTGGTATGTTGGTGCCTACTTCAATGTGTAAAATTCATTTGTACATTTCTACATTGTGAGGCTATATTTGGGTAATAGATCCAAACAACTATTCTCACCATGGTTTTTCCCATCTTGGGTTTCCACGTATATCTGGTGTTATCTTGTGCACTTTATGCTATTATGTTTTTTTTGTTTATGTTCAATTGATTATGTGGGGTTTTCTATGAAGAATCATATATTTGTGGCAAAAGTTAAGAATTTTGGAATTGTTTAGATCTAATAATTCGCTCCCCTCTCAATAGATTGTGTGCCCTTCAAATATGTTTGAAAGCATCATGTTTAAACCAATTATCTATGTGTACCCTATACTTGGGAGCAAGATTCTTCCACCTAATGATCATATCCACCATTCACAACCCTTATCCAATTATCCATATCATACCATCATATCCTTCCCATCCATCATATCTACATCCCCATGCCATCATACCTATCCTCATTTTTTATTTTGATCTTCACAATGAAGTGCACAAGATCTTGAAATATGTTGACAATACTTTGACATATCTATTTTCTTACAAAAAACACTATAATATAACATCATTAATGGTACATAACCAAGTGAGGCATATTAATCCTATGCAATTTAGTCCTTAGAGACCACATCCTAAATCCCTCCCCATTTCATCATGAATCATTTCCCTCGTTATCATCCATAATCCCATCCATCCATCCATCTACCACCTTCACACTTGGTTCCAGAATGGGTTATTTCCTTAAATGATCCACATTGGCCAATCCTAAACACAAAAAAAACATCCAATCCATATTCCAAAGTTCCTAATTCTCCGAATACAAATTAAAAAGAAAGAAAAATCCAAAAAAATCTAGCCAAGTAGTCTAGCACAAATCCTAATGCATACCTAATTTTCAACCTCAATTTTCTTGAAACCCAAATCTTATTTAGTTTTTTTCAATCATTACAATGTTAGTTGTATATATTATTCGCAATAATTATGTTGCCCCTAGAATATATTGTTCCCACATCAATAATACTATCATCATAGGGGAAAATTATCTATCATGTTTCCTTTCATCATTTTAATACACTTGCTTTATTTATTTATTTTTCTTTTGTATCTTACATTTGTGATTCAATCTTTGGGAACCTCATGACCCACTTCATCATGGTATTCTATACCATAGTGTTTATGGTCATATACCTACTTGGATGTTGGTCCCTCACTCTCTTAACACATTATCATAATGATCCCTTATACCATGGTGTATAATTCTTGGTGCTATAATAAAATTTGGTTGCTCACCACGTGGAAATTTTGTGCCTAGCATGTATAATTTGCATTGAGCACATTTGCAATGTTGATTGCTGGGCATTGATCATTTCAGCCTTTGCGTAAGCTTCATCGATGTCACCCCATTTAGGTACAATTTGTGTAGTGATTTTTTTTTCAATATTTGCAATTTGCACTTTGTTTGCATTGAATGTTGCACTCCATGTTTCATATCCAGCTAATAGGCTTTGTTCACTACATCTGAAAGGCACATATAGCATATGTTTTTCTCTACAATAATTTCCAAGTGTAGACACATAAAAATGGCCTAGACCCGCAAACCACATTCTTCTATGTCGAACATCTTTATTTAATTATGTCCTATGGTCCAAATTCAACCATTAATTAAATAGTTTTCAATTATTTAATTAATTCACATCTTTTATTCCTCCTCACTATTTGAATAAATAAATTATATTTATTTTATTTAAATACGTCACTAATTTCCTATGTCCCTCCATAATTAAATAAATTCCTTAATTTATGTAATTATTATTTGCCCACCATTTCTTCTTGATTATTTAAATAAATAAACTTTATTTATTTATTTAAATACATCATTAATTTCTCATGTCCTGTTATTATTAAATAAATTTATTTGATTTATTTAATTATTATCCACTTGTTTATTTATTTATTTAAATATGTCATTAATTTCTCATGTCCTCTTATAATTAAATAAATTTCTTTGATTTATTTAATTATTATCCACTTTGGCTTTTTCTAATTTTTAAATAAAATCATTTATTTAAAATTGTCCACTTGATTATTTAAATAAATAAACTTTATTTATTTATTTAAATACATCATTAATTTCTCATGTCCTCTTATAATTAAATAAATCTCTTTGATCTATTTAATTATTATCCACTTTGACTTTTTCTAATTTTAAATAAAATCATCTTTTTAAAATTGTCCACTTGATTATTTAAATAAACAAACTTTATTTATTTATTTATTTAAATACGTCATTAATTTCTCATGTCCTCTTATAATTAAATAAATCTCTTTGATTTATTTAATTATTATCCACTTTGGTTTTTTCTAATTTTAAATAAAATCATTTATTTCAAATTGTTCGCTTGATTATTTAAATAAATAAACTAACTTTATTTATTTAAATACGTCATTAATTTCTCATGTCCTTTTATAATTAAACAACTCTATTTGATTTATTTAATTATTATCGACTTTTTCTAATTTTAAATAAAATTATTTATTTAAAATTGTCCACTTGATTATTTAAATAAATTAACTTTATTTATTCATTTAAATGTCATTAATTTCCCATGTCTTTCTATAATCAAATCAATCTCTTTGATTTGTTTAATTATTATCCACTTTGGCTTTTTCTAATTTTAAATGAAATCATTTATTTAAAATTGTCCACTTTCTAATTTCTCTCCAAGTAAATATTTAAATATCGTTATTTATTGTCACATGACCCACCACTTTTGAATTAAAATAATTTTTAATTCAAAAAGACAACTCAGTCTCTAAAATCAAATAATTTTAAATCATTATTTGATTCTCCAGATTTTATTTTTCTAAAAACAAATCTCCGTCCTTCATTTCAAATTTTACCCTAATGTTGCCCTAACCCTAATTGCTAATTGTCATATTTAATCTCAGCCATTGATCTTAGGGCATTTCTCAAATAACAATCTTGCCCATTCATCCAAAACTGACTTTTCTATAAAAAGGTAATTTTGACATCTCTTAATCTCTTGACTTCATGCTTTAGACATTTTTATGCTTTGGCTAATTTCTACATACTTTAGGCTTGCTCCATAGTTGCATATTTGCATTGTCTATCTTTTAGATTAGAATCCTTCAAAGTTTTCTTTGGACATTGTCATAGTCATAGGTTGCTCATCAAAAAGATCTGAGGTCAATTATCTACTAGCAAAAAATGGAGAAGGTGCAATAAAGGTGAATCATGGAGGTTGAAGACATTTGGTAATATTGTTCTTTGTTTTCATGCTTTCTAACTCCTTTGTTCTTCATTGCTTTACTTGGGTTTATGTTGTTTATGCTCCTATCATTCTAGCTTGATATTTTCCCTTTAAGTTACAGTAGATTTTTGTATATGTCGAAGGCTACAAGACACACCAGTTTTCCCTAGATTCTTAACGCTTTTCACAACTCTTCATATCTAAGCATCTTAAAGTTTACTTTGCTTGTGTCTTCTTCAATATTCATTGAGATCAATATTTACTTTTTTTGTGTCTTCTTCAACTTAACCAATGTCTTCTTCTTCAGCTTTATCTATGTCTACTTCACATTGGCTTGATCAATATGGTGTTTCACATGATACAAGTGCTTTCAATATACAAAGAACAATGTAGTATCCAGTGATTCCAATTCAAATTGATATAAAAAGAATAGGTGGTTATTCAAATTTTATAAGTTATATTGATAGATAGACAATAATATAATATCTAAAGATTACAAGTCAGCTTGATAGACAAAGACCAATGCATTATTCAGAATTTGTGAGTCAAGTTGATAGGTAGAAAGCAACAGATTATCCAAATTTTACAAGATTGATCGATAGAGATAGTGTAGTAAATACCGATACATTTTAAGTTAGGTTTTTAGAAAAAGAGAAATAAATTATTAAAGTATTTAAATCTTGTATTGGATTGAAGGTATTCAGGATATCGAATAAGCAAGGGACTATGTTCTATCTTTCCCTCCCCACCTGATGAATTTGGCCTAAAGTAGTTGTGCATGAGAAACATTGCATCTTTGAATAGTTGCAGTATATCTAGTAGATCTACGCCACTCTTCTAAAAGAAGAACAATCTCTCTCTATGTATATATAGGTATATATTCATCATGAGATCTTCCACACTTCTGCTAGAATTGTAACAAACCTCCAATTTATATTCTAACTCCTCAACTTGTTAACACCACAAAATAATAAAACAGATAACAACAAAACTGTTTAGAGTAAATTAGTCATAGGCAACCCACGAGATCATGAAATGTCATTAGTGCAAAAATTGAAGAGTTCAAATTTATAAATTGCTAAATGTGAACATTTATTCACACATCATTGTGCCTTCGCGGTATTATTTTCTTTTCGTGGCTTCGCCTTGTTCGGTATCACTCGTAGCTTCTCAGCATCTTCCACGTGGCCTCCTATCGGAACTTCTTGTTGCATGCGTTCAACACATGGACTTCGCTTGTTTCCTTTCAAGTCGGGCCCACTCTATGGTTTCTTTTGTCGGAGGTCTTTCCACGTGGCTTCCCTTCGAAGATTTTTGTTGGGACATCCCTCTTTCTTTTTGTCGGGCTCCGTGTGTTCGATGCGCAGCGCTTTATTGTGTGCCCATTATCTGGGATTTGCTGCTTGTGCATTGGTTCTTCTTTGTTATCGCATGTTCCCTGTCGTTGTTGTGTGGCCTTGTTTTCTCAAAGGACATGCTTGCTAGCACGTTGTTGGATGATCTTTCTAATCAGTGCCGACTCAAGGGAATCTGGTTCGTCGATGTTTTTGCAGAAGAATATTTGTCATAAAGGATTTCAAGCGATGGGCTAGCTTTTTTAAGCAACCCTTTTCCTCATTTTGTGGTTGTTGTTAGATAGATTAAAATTTCTCGAGCATTGGGAATTAGCCTTTGTAATATTTTCTATTGAACTTGAACTTGTAGATTGTGTCAATCATTCGGCCTCTCTATTTTCATGCATTTACTAGGATATTAAACTATGCTTTCATTTCATGAAGTATCTGAATGTCTATTTCAAGCTTTTGTAATCTTCATACAATTCAATAAAATACAAATCATGTTATTACTCTTCTGTGTTGGCATGTGTTGTATTGGTTATGCTATGCAAATGAATTGATGTTCTTATGTTTGTTGTGTTTAGAAGCATCTATTTTATAAAAAATAGTTAATATTCGAGCCTTTGCTTTCAGCATTGTGCTTAGTTAATTCTCTAATGATTTGGCACATTGCCTTAGTTTAGGTTTGATTATTTCATGTTATCCTTCTTACCCTTTACCTCCCCCCCATAAAAATGAAGATCCAGCTTCAATAAAACCTCGAAGGTCACTTAGCTACACGCACAGGTCCCCCATTAGCTAATTTTTCCATAAGGTTGTTGCCCATGCAAATTTTTGCGTCAACAGTTCTTTTTCTGGCATGTCCGGTGGGATGTGAACTAGCACATTCACTTGATAAATAGGAGTGTATGAGCCATAGGCCCGTCACTAGGTCTCAAACTGCAAGATTCCTTGGCATGCTCTTACCATCGTTAGTTTTAGTTCAGGCGAGAGGTCGAAAAGTTAATACTTCACCTCCCTCTTCTCCTCCATCTCCTGTGCCAATGGCTGCTAGAAATTATGTAGCCTGGGATGTTGGTAGTCCATTGGTAGTGCCTGTGCCTCCTGCGGTATGGGCTCCAATCTCGACATCCACTTTAAAGGCTATCCCCAAGTTCTTTGGGGATGATTCAAAGACTCTGATGGATCACTTGCAAGATGTAGCAGATGTATGTCTGGTGCATGGTGTTACTAATGAGAACGTGGCTTTAAGATTACTCGCCACCTCTTTCAGAGGCAAGGCGTTCAACTGGTATCATACTCTTCTAGCTAATACAGTTGCCAATTGGGATGATTTCAGAGATCCTTTTTATGAACGCTTCTCAAATACTGGTGACAAGTCCTCACTATATCACTAGCTGGCTCATATAAAGCGAGCTCCCCATGAAGCTCTGGTCTATTTCAATGCTCGGTTTCATTTGAATTTGCAAAGAGTTCTTGTTGGTAGTAGACCACCTCCACACCTGGCGTTCATGTTTTATTTAAAGTCTATAAATGTTGATATTTCTATGATGCTACAAGATCTTGGCAGAAATACTCTACTCGATGCCTACAGCCTTGTCATCACTATGGAGAACAATCTTATTGCTGCCAGAAAATTGGTGCTGAAACCTATCATGCCATTATTCCCAGAGTTCAGCGCTGTAGAATCAGAGGTAGCTTCAACTAGTGCTCCTGCAACTCCTTCCCAGTCTATGTATGTGTACCCGAGAATGACATCGAGTGTGGCTCTAGTGCCTAACCCCCTGATGGCTGAAATGAATGAGATGAAGGAGTAGATGTGAACCATGAAAAATGAGTTAACTAGTATGAAGTGGCAATAGTATAGCTACCAAAATTTGGCTTACCAAAACTACCAAGGTGGGAAGGCTCCTTTCCAATAGAACCAGTGGCAAGATATATCGCACAGCAATACCCAAGCTCAATAGAACAACCAAATAGTCCTGGTGACTATGTCGATGTAGACCATCCATCCTAGTTCAAGCAAGGAGCTAGTAGTAGGACAAAACAATCTTGTCGAGGAAACTAATTCATGGTGCTTCCCTTGTAATAATGCACATATTCCCCGAAATTATCTGAGAGGAAATTTGCAACAAAAGATATTGGAGCAACATAGTCAAGGAAACATGCCTGATTCTAGAGGCCATACATATGGCTCGCAGCAAATGGATAATGCAATTCTCACTTCTCAAATGAAAGGAATGTCTATGGAGCAAGAGTTAGAAATAGCTCTGGACCAGGCGCTCTTTTCTTGGATGGAAGGAGAGGAGTCGGCATTCCCAAATGATATTCTAGTAGCCCAAGTGTCGTAAGTGCAATTAGATTACAATACGCATTCAAAGCGAACACTCACTAGAGAATTCACATCTCCGCTGACTGAGGGTTCACCTAATTCAATGCCCAGTCCATCAAAAAATCTATCATCAGTTCCATAGCAGTCCAAGGTGACCATTCTGAATCCACCTCCTCTGAAAGTAAAAGCTCTCATGATCACCCTGATTGTTGCCAAACAACCAAATGCACTAGCTGCGAAGCAGAAGGAGCAAGCTACCGTGACTCATCAGTCACGAACACCATTCAACGTGGTGGAGCAACTAAAGCAATCCTCTGCCAATGTTTCCTTGTGGGATATCCTAGCCATCCCAGAGAAAAATTTGCTATTATAGAAGGCATTATTGAGAGAAGAAGACATGAAGATGTTGGAGTAGCCCTCGAAGGACAAGACATCCAAGCCATACTTGGATAGAGTTTTAGCCAATTAACAAGAAGAAAAGAAAGTCGAAAAAGAGAGTAAACCTAAACCCAAGCTTTTCTTTCTAACACTCATATTTGGTGACAAGTTGTTGCATAATTATATGATTGACTTTGGTGCTAGCAACACCTTCATGTCGAAGCAAGTAGTTGATGCTCTGGGGCTGAAATACGAGCCTCTTAACAAAGGAGTTATGCAGCTTGATGGGAACAAGGTTGACACCGTCAGAGTAATTAAAGGATTTCCCATGACATTATTTGCCTATCCAAACATTACCGTGAATCAAGATACTGTGCTCATTGACGTCCCTCCTCTATTTGGGATATGTTTGTCCCGAGAATTCATTGCAAATGTTGGAGGCTACATGGCATTGGACTAGTCATACTTGATTCTGAGAATGAAGCATGGAGCCAAGATGAAGTTATTGTCAGAATCCTTGCATTTTGAACATGTGGTTGATGAATCCATGCTCAATTTCGAGCTAGCACATACCTCAATCACTTCCAGAGAGAGGCTCAATGTCAAACTCCATGAGGAAGAAGAAGCAAGTAGCTCCTGAATAGAGGTAGAGGAGGCTCTTTTGAATGAGTTTATAGATACAGACCCCTTCGGCAACTATCATGCAACTGGGCTAGGAATGTATGTCATACATGAAGAAGACTAGATTATGCTCAGAGTGACTCGAGAGTCTAGAAGTGAGGCATCCTCTGAATTATGGACCTTACACTTTGATGGAGCAAGATGCAAAGTTGGAGCTAGTGCAGGAATATGTTTGGTGTCTCCATCCAAGGATAAGACCTTGAGATCTTACTGCTTCCAGTTTGCATGCTCAAACAATGAAGCAAAATGCGAAGGCCTTGTCCACGGTTTGGATTTGGCAGAGAGAATGGGTGCAAGGAAAATATGTGTGTTTGGAGATTTTGAATTGGTGGTGAACCAAATCCGAGGGCTCTCTACTGTAAAGAATGTACGCATGCGATCATACTGGCATAGATTTTGGGACTTGATTGAAGGCTTTGAGGCATTCAATATTCAAGTTGTACCCAGAGAGAAAAACTTTGAAGTTGATAGAATGGCAACTGTCGAATCTTAGTTTGAGCTAGCTTTTGATTTGATTAACAACAGACACTCAGTGTGAGTGATCGTACATCCTGTGATTCTGAACAATGATCAAGAATTGCAGGTTTTTGATAGTGATACTCACATCGCATCATTTCTCTAGCTGTCTGGAGAATTTTCTGATCAACTACAGCCAAATATTGTCGAGGCCTATGGAGATCAAGTAATCCAATTAAACCCAAACAAGCTTCCAAGGGGTCTAGTCACTCTTGAGAATCTGTTTGATTTTGATGATGCAATGAAAGACAGCAGAAAGCTTGTTGCTGATAAAGGCGACTATACCGATTTGCATATCGGAGAAGATAAAAAGCTCAAGGTTGGAAAAGGTGTCTCATAGAAAAATAAAGAAAGGTTGAAACACTTTTGCAAAGAGTATCCGAGTGTAGTAGCATGGTCGTATGATGATCTTAAGGGATATGATCCCAAGATTATCCAACATACCATTGAGCTACTAGAAGGGGAAAAACCTGTGCGTCAGAGGCGTAGGCCAATCAATCAAAATATCGAGTCACTCATGTCACAAGAATTAAAAAAGTTGATTGCATCTCAAATAGTGTTTCTGATCAAGCACAACACTTGGGTGTCTAAATTGGTGTCAGTCTACAAGAAGAATGGTGACATACGTATGTGCGTCAACTTTCGAGACCTGAATAGAGTGTCCCTGAAGGACCATTACCCCTTGCATTCAATGGAGGTAATTCTACAAACAATTGTTAGTTTTCAAATGTTTTCAATGTTGGATGGTTTCTCTGGTTATAATAAGATCTATGTGAGAGAGGAGGACCAGCACAAAACAACATTTACCACCAAGTGGGGTACATATGCTTATGCTAAAATTCCCTTCGGGCTTTCAAATGTCGGAGCCACTTTCCAGCGAGCTATGGATATTTCCTTCAAGGATTTGATACATAAAATTATTCTTATTTATCTGGATGACCTAACCATGTTTTCAAAATCAGTCGAGGATCATTTTGATCATCTTGAGCTTGTCTTCCAGAAATGCCAAGAGTTTAGGATTTCTTTAAACCCAAAAAAATGTGTGTTTGGGGTCCTGCAAGGGAAGCTGTTAGGCTATGTTGTTTCGAAGGAGGGTATCGCCATTGATCTGGAGAGAGTTAAATCAATCATGGAACTCCCTCTACCTGTCAACAAAAAGGGAGTTCAATATTTTTTGAAAAAGGTTAATTTCATTATTCAGCTCATTGCGGACTTTGCAAGGATCGTTCGGCCTATCACCCTGATGCTGAAAAAGGACCAGACTTTCAAATGGAAAGCAAAAGCTGGAAAATCTTTCGAGCGAATAAAAGAGGTTATCTCTTCCACTCCTGTATTGATTAATTTGGATTTGTAAAAATATTTCATTATGCACATCTTTGGTGGTGGCAACAGTATCGCCATTGTGCTAATGCAGAAGGACAATGAAGATAAAAGAGAATCACCTATTACCTTCTATTCGTGCTCCCTGAAAGAATATGAGGTGAAATAAAACTTTTTAGAGAAGTAATATTTTGCTATTGTAAAGGGGTTGAAGAAGTTATGACACCTTATATCATGCAACAAGGTGATTTTTTGTGTGTCGCACCCTAGTGTGCGGGAATACATTATGGAAGGAGAAATCACCGAGAAGCAGGCTAACTGGATAACTAAGATCTTGGAGTATGACATTCAAATTAAGCCAGTTAAGACTATCAAAAGGAAAGGGACTGTGCGAGTACTTAGCTGAAAACAATGAACTAGTTGTTGAGTTTGAAGTCTCGGAACCCATGCTATTGAATAAAGAAAGCTCTGAGGACGATTGGCTGGAGGCTAGGATAAATTTTATGCAAACCGGAAGGTATCCGACCAATCTCCCATCATTCAACAGACGTTTTTTATCTATTGAAAAATAATGGTTATGTTCTCTTGGAGGGAGTTCTTTTCAAAAGACATTTCAATGGTATCCTGTTAAGATGTGTAACTGAAGAGCAAGCAAAAATAATATTGGAATAGTATCACAATGGCCCGACCGGAGGGCATTTTTCAACAAGAACCACTGCAATCAAAATCATATGTGTTGGTTATTTCTAGACGACGTTATTCAATGACTCATATTCATTGGTGAAGTCTTACAATGAGTGTCAGTTTTTTGTCAGAAAAAGGAAAAATGTTGTTATGCCATTAACGCCAATTGTGGTGGAAGAGCCATTTCCTCAATGGGGTCTTGACTTCATTGGCATGATCAATCCATTTTCTTCAGCCGATCATAAATGGATACTAACGAAAATTGACTACTTCATCAGATGGGCAGAGGTTGTACCATTAAAAAATGCAACGAAGGCAAAAATTGTAAACTTCCTAGAGGAATTGGTGGCTAGGTTCGGCCCGCCAAAGACAATCATATATGATAATTCTAAATCTTTTCTCGGCTCCAAAATGAGCCAATTTGCATTAAAATATGGATTCTTCTTAAAAACCTCTTCTAACTATTACTCACAGGGGAATGGCCTCACTGAATCCACAAACAAAAATCTCATTAGGCTGATTAAAAGAATAGGCTCAGAACACCAAAGGGAGTGGCATAAACACCTCCAGACAGCACTATGGGCAAACCGTATCACACCCAAGAAGATATTGAAAACATCTCCTTACAAGATGGGGTACAGAAAGGAGGCGTTGTTGCCCATTTCTATGGAAATCCCTGCTATCCAATTGCTCAAATCTCTTGAAATTGAGAAAAATGGAGTTATGGAGGTACGATTTTCTGAGTTACTTGAGTTTCAAGAGAAAAGAGAGCATGCTCTTGAGGCGATGAACAACCAGCAACAGGTGGTGAACAGGTGGTTTGATAAGAAGACATCTGACTAGGGGCTACAATGTGGGGACTTGGTGCTCAATTTTAACGAGTGCGGAGAAAAACTCGATGAACATGGCAAGTTCGATGGTCTCTAGGAAGGGTCGTTCAGGATCATCCAGTGCAAACAATATAACTCATTTGAGTTAGAGACCATGGAAGGTGAAGCTTTGGATATTCAAATTAATGGAATACACCTTAAAAAAAATTCAGTTGATTCAACTTATGCAGTAAGTTTGTAAATATGTAAATATTTTTCTTGCTTTATTAGTTTGGGGTTTTTCTCAGTGTTGTCTTAGAATAACAACCATAGTAATGAAAAATTTTCATAAAATGAAGAAAAAGGATGAGCAGATGAAAGAGATGAGGGGTAAGGTGGATATCTAGGCAAACAAGCATAAGGCTCAGGAGGTCGAAATAAATCGACTACGAAATGAGAAGAATTTCTTCGAAGGCAGGGTAAATGAGCTTTAGGTTTTGGGTGTGGATGTTGTTTCGGCCCTACGAAAAGAGATTGAGCAATGTTGAGTGACTGAAGTGGCCCTCCATGATGAATTAAAGCAGGTGAATGATGGCCTGAAACAGCTCCGATAGAGCACTAATGAGGAGGTAAATGAGATGAACTCCACTTTGGAGCAAGAAACTGAGAAGCAGAGGCAGGCTAAATTGGCTTTGGGAGAGAAGGAGAGAGAAATTTCTACTCTGAGGAGTCATTTGTCCATTCTGGAGAGAAGCTTATCGAAGTTGAAGGCAGATCTTGGCAGCAAAATTGCAGAATTGGATCTTTTGAGAGCCCAACCTCCTGCACCCCAAATGAACTCACTGGAGATCGGCAAGGAACTACATGCATCATACTGGGATAAGTTCAAAGCATTATGCCTTACTTTACAGCCCATGCTAAAATTTATGGCGCATGCAACCAGTCTATGCAGGGTGGTTAGGAAAACAATGCAACAGGTGCAAGAGATGACTTATGATAAAGTTTCGGAGGCCAGGTGATTATTGGGAAAATTATATACAGCCTCTGATGAAGCATTCAGCAGCATGGGAATCAAAGATCGAACAGCAGCGGCCATGGGTGTAAATATTCACATCTCTATGCACGAGGTCATCCAACATGTGGGAGAGTGCAGGGCCAAGCTAACCCAGATTACTTGTGATATGCGGGCAAAATTTTCCTGCTTAACTCAATGAGGGCTCCCATTGCCCTTCATCATAGATCAAACGGTGGTAGGAATCAAGCACATAATTGCAAGGATCAAAGAGAAGAAGCAGGATTTGTCCATTTTCCAATCCTTTGATCAATCTTCAACTGCCAAAAATATTGAAAGCATGGTGCATCAAATGGCGTAGCACTTTTTCCAGCTTGAGTTGGAGGCGAAGGTATTTGGCGGATTACCTTTTAAGGCAATAATTGATCTTAACTTGGCACACAAAAATCTCTGCGCCATCAAATGAGGTCTAGTCCTGCCTTCATGCTACCCTCTCTCAGTTGTGAGCGATAATAATGAAGTTGGACCAAAGTTTCTAAGGTTCTTCATTCCATGGGTGAAATGTTCCTATGAGTCACCAAACTGTGAACATTTATTCCAGCACCGATGTGCCTTCGTGGTTTTCTTTTCTTTTCACATATTCACCTTGTTCAGTATCGCTCATAGCTTCTCAGCGTCTTCCACGTGGCCTCCTATCAGAACTTCCTGTTGTGTCGTATCACTTTTTCCTTTGTCGGGTTTCATGCGTTCAACGCGTGGCCTTCGTTCGTTTCCTTCTGAGTCGGGCCCACTCTACGGTTTCTTTTACCGGAGGTCTTTCCACGTGGCTTCCCTTCAAAGCTTTTTGTTGGGACGTCCGTCTTTATTTTTTCTGGGCTTCGTGTGTTCGACACGTGGCACTTTTTGTGTGCCTATTATCTAGGATTTTTTGCTTGTGCATTAGTTCTTCTCTGCTGTCGTGTGTTCTTCTCTGCTACCGCGATTCCCTGTCATTTTTGTGTGGCCCTATTTTCTCAAAGGACATGCTTGTTGGCATTCTACTAGATGATCTTTCCAATCGGTGTCGGCTCGAGGGAATCTGGGTAGTCGATGTTTTCGCATAAGCATCTTTCTCATAAAGGCTTTCAGGTGGTGGGCTGGCTTATTTAAGCAACCCTTTTCCTCATTTGGTGGTTGTTGTCAGATAGATTAAAATTTCCCGAGCACTAGGAATTAGCCTTTGTAATATTTTCTATTGAAATTGAACTTGCAGACTATGCCAATCATTCGGCCTCTCTATTTTCATGCCTTTAATAGGATATTAAACTGTGCTTTCATTTCCTAAATTGTCTGAATGTCTATTTCAAGCTTTCTAATATTCATGCAACTCAATAAAATACAGATCATGTTATTACTCTTTTGTGTTGGCCTGTGTTGTATTGGTTATGCTATGCAAGTGAATTGATGTTCTTATGTTTATTGTGTTCAAAAACATCTATTTGATAAACAACAGTTACTATTCAAGCCTTTGCTTTCAGCATTGTGCTTAGTCAATTCTCTAATGATTTGGTGCATCGCCTTAGTTTAGGTTTGATTATTTCATGTAATCCTTCTTACCATTTACCTCCCCCCCATAAAAACGAAGAGTCGGCTTCGATAAAACACCGGAGGTCACTTAGCTACGCGCACAGGTCCCCCATTAGCTAAGTTTCCCATAAGCTTGTTGCCCATGCAAATTTTTACGTCAACACTAAATACAGTATAGTTTCACAAGCCATATAGATGAATATAAGTATACAATAATAACCTTACAGATGAAATGCCCCAGTTGAGATAGTATCATTTGTTGAATATGTTCTTATGTTTTCATTTAGTAGATTTTAATGACTATTGGATTTTTAGCTAAGTTGATTTACACCTGCATACAATGTAATACTAATCTATACAATTGATCTTCTTCATTTATATAAATAGTGAATTCAATGATAAAGAATCGACCTTGTATTTTGTCAAATAGATCATGCATTAATGACAAGCCTAGTTTAAGCATCCAAATTTTGCTCTAAGACATATTATGGTTGCGGTAAATGCCATATGTAACAATATGTATTATGTAATTGCTTACAATTATATATAGAAAATGAATAACTATGTATTATTTAAAACTAATCTTTCATTTACTTTAATTTCAGTCCAACTTATGAAAGATCACTATTCACACAACTTATAAACCACCCTCTAGCTCTTATTTCATGATAATTGTATGTTGATCTGATATATAAATACACGGTTTAATTCATTTTAAAAGTCTTATCAAAGAAAAACACTTGGACATATGTAATTGTTATCTAGTGTAATTAGATTTGTGAATTTGATATTATTGGTCCAAACCCATGCAATAATACCGATAAGCTTCTTTGACTATAGTTAATCAAACCCCTGAACTTATTTAAAATAAAATAAGTTAAATAAATAAAATTTTCCTAGACATTTATTAATATTGCTCATTGATTGGCTAAATTGAAGCATAGAAGTTCTTTTCTTCTAATAAATCTTCTATTAAAACATATTTTGTCCAAGTTGTTAAATTTCAAATCTAGAGAAAGTGAAACCTCTTCGTACCTAGAAGTAATATTCTATAGATAATAGACAACATAGGAACTTCATCAAATAGCCCTAGTTAAGTGTTGGATAAATATTTTACTACATTTCATAATATAGTCATTATAATTCTCATTTCCTGATGCTACATAAATTATGTAGACAATAGAGACATGAGTTTGAAAATATAGGACAATAAACCTCACAAGAATTCTTGAAGATATTTGACTCTGGGAAAAAGGGATCTCTGGTATAAATTTGATAAAGGAACTAGGGAACAATATACGTTATGAAATCTTCCCAAAATAATGTATGTATTTAATTTAAGTACTTAATTTTTTTCCTAGGATTTATTTTATGAGTGGATATGGTTTAGTTACTAAATAAATTGTTAAATAATTCCTTTAATGTCCATGGTACTTAGATTATTAAGATTAAAACTTATTCTTCACCAATGCTCATTTATTTATTTAACCATCATGGGTTTATTTCCTAATGAATATTGTTAAAGTTACCATGTATTGTGATCTCTCTTTTTCTTATTAATATTAAGTATGCTAGATATAGATTTGAAAAATAATCAAAGAAGGAAAACAAAACCAATAGCGTTTGGTATTAACGGTGCCTCTAGCTCATGTTAACGGATAAATTTTTCATTCTTGAGTTGTTGCATCTAAGCCTAACACAGATGCAATAACAACATCTATGGCATCATCCCTATAAAGCATAGGGAAGAAATAAGGAACATTGGTTGATTAAATCCAAAGGGAGGGAAATCCCCTTTGGAACAATAACCTAACAAGAGAATAATGAAATGAATCAAATCCGCTAGTGACAACCTAGAAAAACCCAAAGTAGGAATTTTCTATGGTGCAATATAATTCAGATTTGAAGATACATTGTTCAAATGGGTCAAGGGTGATGAATATTAATAGGAAATAGGTTAGATTAATTTTGTTAGGTAAACAAACAATGGTCAAGTCAACCATTTGTTATTTTTGCTTCCCTTCGTAGGTGGCAACCACAAAGGAACTATCTTGGAGAACAAGAACCCTAGAAAGGTTTGCATACCCACCTTTTTATAACAGTTCACATAAATCATAGTCTAAAAAAATAAATACATATTTTATGCCTTGATCTAGTTTAGAAGTAGGGTATGTAGGCAATATGGGAAATGAAGGATGCTCCAAATACTCAGGTGTTCAGGTACGGGGTTTAGGGAAAGAGATATCCTCAAAACATTCCAAAGAAATAAATATATACAAATATACTCAGAAGAATCCCATATGGATTACTTGTTTCCCCGAGGCCCTTAGGCCAAATTCTGAGGTGGGTTTCAAGCTTAGAATTTAAATTTATATACCCCAGGGGACGATGACCTTGGTACACTTTCAGTAAGAATTGTGGTCATCAGGGATATTTTCCAAGACTCTGGCCAAAGCACATACCTATCGTATGATAGATTACTACCTCGTTTAGGTGGATGCCTATTCCGATTATATTAATAGATGTATTCCTATTCAATATGAATAGATGAAGTGAATTATTTTTTTGTATGAACAAATGATATACCTATCCCATATGGATATAAGTCCCCGAGTATACTTGTGATTGAATACTTGAACATTAAAAAAATTATAGTGGTGTTTTGGGTTAGAATTAAGTGGGTCCTTACATGTGGTATCAGAGCGAGATTCAAAAACTAGGCCTTGAGCTTACTATGACTAGTGAAATTGAACATGTATATATTTTTAAAAGTTATTTTTGAAACCTTAGAAAAATACTAATATGAGAATAATTAAACAATAATTCTAAATGGCAAGGGGAAGAGAAACTCGAGTTGGTGTTGGTCGAAGGCCAAGGGGGAATAAAAATGATGAACCAAAAGTGTAGGGAAGGAATAAGGATGGGATCAAAGCAATAATAGAATTGTTAACTGAACGAAGAGATAAAATTAACTCTTTGGGGCAAATAGTACAGGTCCTTCAAACAAGGCAAGATAATATCGAAAACATAGTTGAACCTAAAATTGAAAACCCTCTTAAAGGAGATAATCTAGAGGAGAACATAATGAATGTTATTGCACCTAGGAGGGAAAATTCTATTTTGAAATTGATTAAGGACTTGAAGAAAATCACCCCTCCAAAATTTGATGAGAAAAAACTAGGAGAAGGGGCAAAAAATTGGCTTAATGAAATGGAAAATTATTTTGAGTTAAGGGAATTTCGTAAAACTACTAAGGCCTTATGGGGGTCCTACCAACTTGTTGGTGAAGTAGCTAGCTGGTGGACTAATGTGAAGGAACAAAATAAGTACACCAAGGAAAATGTAACATGGGAATAATTTGTTGAGCACTTTCATAAAAGGTGGCTACCAAAAAAAATTTTGATGAGAAGATGACTGAGTTTCATAACCTCCAACAAGGATCCTTGACTGTTCAACAATACTGGGATAAGTTTTCCAAACTACTAAAATAGTGCCAATATATCAATAAGATGAGAGGAGACAAACTAGGAAATTCATTTTGGGGTTAAATACCAACATAGGGGTGGATGTTGACTTGCTTAGGTTAGAAAGTATGAATGAAGTACTAGAGAAATCTTTGAAGCAAGAAAGGAAATTACAAGCTTTAAATTTCACAAGACAATATTTCAGGAGTAATAATTTCAAGAGGAAACAAGAATTCAGAAGGAACCAAACCTTCAACAAGAACCTAATAAATTTTTCATCAAAAAGAAAACCACCTCCAAATCAAAATCAAAGGTACAATGAAAATAATGCTAACAAAAACAACTTCAAAAATTAACAAAGGAACTATAAGAGGCCAACAAATCAACCAAGGCTTAATGAAGCAAGCAATAACCAACCTAAAAATCCAATGCAACGAGGATCAATAGGTGGATTTTTCATGTGTGGAGGGAATAATTTTGTTAGATAATATCCATGGATGCAATGATAGATGAGATGAAATCAACCTCAGAGGGTACCTCCATAAAGGATTCATGCAATAGTAAGAAATCGGTACACTCGATCCCAGAATATGCCCGTAGAGACTACATGTACACTTTTTGGAAAACTAGTCTCAATTCTAATAGATACTGGATCATCAAAATGTTTTATTTCTCCAGAATTAGTAAGGAAAAAATTATTTAAATTTAATCATATGGAATCATTATGGATAGTCTAGTATGGGGATAAGACAGTTAAAGAGGTGACCCAGTGTCTATCTGATACAGAAATACAATTTCTTAACTTCAATACAAAGGTGGATCTCTATGTGGCACCTTTAGTATCATATGATGTGATCATTGGAATGAGTTGGTTTATATACCATTAAGCAAATGTAGACTACTACAACAAATGGGTATAATTTTTAGATGATGTAGTAAAAAGGGTTGTCATTCAAGGGAAACATAGACCTATAAGTATGCAAATCATATCATCTATGAAATTGAAAAGAGAGAAGAGAAAGGGAGCTATAGTATACATGGTTACCATGGATGAAAAGGAAGAAGGAAATATTCCAACCCTCTAAAATTCTCCTTACCTTCAAGATTTTAGTGATGTGTTTCCTAAAGAACTACCATGGTTGTCCCCAAAAAGGAAATTTGACTTCTCCATTGATATAGTTCCAAGAGTTGAACCTGTGTCTAAAGAACCCTATCGAATGAACACAACATAATTATTAGAAATTAAGATGCAATTAGAATAATTACTTGGCAAAGGTCTCATAAGACCAAGTGTATCTCCATGGGGAGCTCCAATTTTGTTTTTTAAAAAGAAAGATGGAATCTTAAGGCTATGCATTAATTATAGAATGTTGAACAAGGTCACAATAAATATTTTGAATAGGACAACTGAAAGGGGGTGTGAATGATTTTTCACAAAATTAAACCTTTAATTCAATCACTGGAACTAATCCTTAACACTACTTAAATGATTAAATATTAAGTGCAAGTGTAGAAACTGAAAACCATCACACAAACACAACAAAACCAAATTTACTTGGAGAACCCAATGAGGGAAAAACCATGGTGAGGATTAACTCACACTATAGAGAATATCAAAACCGATTACAAAAGGCTCACTGCCTAAGAAATAAGGCTCACTGCCAAAACTAGGACTCACTATCTAGAACATGACTCACTATCAGACAGGGCTAACAACCTAGAGGCCTCACTACCACAAAGATATAAAGAAGATAAAAGGTATATGTTACAGCGATATGACAAACTCAATGCAATAGAGAAATACATAAAAACTTGCTCCACCACTCATAGACATGCATGAATGATAGAGTACACATTCTGCTCACTGCATTTGGAAACTCAACATTAGGCTTCACACTAATATACCACACTTGCATCACACACACTCACTGAATAACATAAATATCACATCTATCTACTCTTTTTCTTTTCACTTATCTCTCTTCTTTTCTCTTATCCTTTTCACCACTAACTCATCCTATATTTATACCATCTTCAACTTTAAAACATATCAAAAGTCGGCCATCCAACATTAAATTCAAATTAGGTTAGTTCCAAAACATCCTAGGGTGGAATTAGAATGAGGATGACCCAAACAAATGCTTCATGAGGACCCAAATAGATCTGACATGCTTCATTAACTCCAAAGATAGTGTTCAAGACAAGGTCGACCAAACCAGTGTAAAACAAATAGAAAAATTAAGCACGAACCTTCTAGATACCAAGATTAGCCTCATCACAATCATAGCAACACAACTCTCGAACCACAAGTTATAAGACTTCAACAAAGAGAAATCTGAACCAACAACATTTATCTCGGACCTCAACAAGAACCTCAGAGAACCGCAGTTCAAAATTGGTGAGAACTCCCATTGTATAATGAATCAGTAGCCAAAAATTTGGATATAGTAACTTCCAATAATCATGATCAACATATCTGAACCACATAAACATAGGATCAAAAACTAGAGAAAATCCCAAAGCAACACCTGAACACCTGCAATCTTCCTTCAACATAATTTTCTCAATATCATTGACATATACAGTCAATAACTTACAACCTTGACATTAATGACAACAACAACCAGTTGATAACCAATTGACCAGTTGACATCAATGACAACACCTTCATTCTTCTCATTCTTGCAACAAAATAATATTTACCCTTTGCCATGCATTGAGGATCTCTTTGAATAAATGAAAGGAGCAACTATGTTTTCTAAGATAGATCTTCAATCAGGGTATAATCAACTTAGGATAAAGGAGGAGGATATTATAAAAATAGAATTTAGAACAAGGTATGAGAATTATAAGTTTACAGTAGTACCCTTTGGTGTGACCAATGCTCCATCTGCCTTTATATCTCTAATGAATAATGTGTTCCATGATTATTTTGACAAAATTTTCCTGGTCTTCTTAGATGATATCTTGATTTATTCCAAGAATGAGGAGGAACACCTAACACATCTTCAATTAGTTTTACAAAGGTTGAGAGAAAATAAACTATATGGAAAATTATTAAAATGTGCACTCTTTGAAAAGAAAATACATTACCTAGGTCAATCATTTTAGAAGATGGTATTGTTGTAAACCTAGATTAAATAAAAGTAATAGAAGAATGACCAATCCCCAAAAATGTGTCAAAGGTAAGAATTTTTATGAGGCTTGCAGGATACTATAGGAGATTCATAGAAGGGTTCTCAAAAATTTCCAATCCAATCACTTCATTACAAAAAAAGGGTAAGAAATTCTTGTGGACTGAACAATGTGATAAGGCATTTGAAATTTTGAAGGAAAAAAAAACTACCACACCTATCTTAAAGGTTCCAAAACCAAATGGGAATTTCATAGTTGTGACAGATGCTTCTATTAAAGTTATAGGTGGAGTAATCATCTGGGATGAATGTGTGGTAGCTTATAAATCAAGGAAATTGAAAAATCATGAAGTAAACTATGCACCCCATGATTTGGAACTAGCATCAATTATACACACTCTTCAAAAATGGAGACATTTTCTCTTAGGAAAACCATTTGAGTTAAAAAATAACCATCAATTAATCAATTATATCTTCATGCAACCTCACTTGAATGCTAGACAAAGAAGATGGCTATAATTCCTAAGTGAATATGATTTTAAGATAAAATATATCAAGGGAAAGGAAAATAGGGTTCCAGATGCACTAAGCAAAAGGAGGCACTTGATGAATATTGCAATATTCAAAACCACTTTTAGAGAAAAAGTGTTAAATGAGAAAGGAGAAGATTCATGGTGTAGTCAGGTTAGATCAACCTTAGAAATTGATCCAACTAATCCTAGAATGAAGGGGTACTCTCTACATGATGACAAGTTACTTTGATGCAACAATAGGATATATGTTCCAAAATCTAAGGAGTTAAGAGATTTGGTTTTAAGTGAAGACCACAACACCCTTTATTCAAGACATCCAGGGGAAAATAAACTCTATTCAAACCTTAATAAACTATATTTCTTGCAAGGAATGAAGAATGACATAGTACTTTATGTAGCTAAATTTCTTGAATGTCGGAGGGTGAAGGTAGAGCATAGTCATCCCGCAGGATTATTATACCCCCACGATATACCACATCATGAGTGGCAAGTCATTAGTATGGATTTTATACAAGGATTTCCTACAACACCTTATAGGCATAACACAATAATTGTGGTAATTGAAAAACTTACCAAGGTTGCACACTTCATAGCAAGAAATATAACAGATTATGCTCCAAATTTGGATAAAAATTTTGTGAAGGAAATCTTTAGATTACATGGAGTTCCAAAAAAGATCATATCTGATAGGGATGCAAGGTTCACATCAAGGTTTTGGAAAACTCTTTAGTCAGCTTTGGGAACACAATTAAATTTTAGTACAACATATCACCCCAAGATAGATGGCCAAACTGAAATTTCAAATTAGATTGTGGAAGACCTTCTAAGATTGTACTGTATGGACCAACAATATAAGTGGAAAGAATATCTTCCACTAGTTGAGTTTGCATACAACTCTTTTCAAGCCTCCCTAGGGATTTCTCCATTTGAAGAACTTTATGGGAGATATTTTTGAACACCTTTGAGTTGGGATAATCTTGAGGATAGAGTGACAATTGGACCATATATGTTGAAGGAAATGGAAATTCAAATCAAGTCAATTAGATAGAAGTTGAAGGAAGCAACAAAAAGACAAAAGAGTTATGTAGATAAGATAAGAACACAAATGGAATTTTCAGTGGGAGAAAAAAAATTCTTAAGGGTTAGGCCATATAAAATTTCTATAATTTTTGTTAAGAAGTCAAATTTGGCACCCTATTATGTGGGACCCTTTGAAATTATAAAAAAAAAAATCGATTGCCTAAAAATTAGCCCTACCTCCCCAAATGAGTTATATCCATGATGGTTTCCATATATCACTTCTTAAGAAGTATGTGCCTAATGAGAAACATGTTTTGAATTGGAATGCATTATAGGTCCAAGAGCCTGCTGGAATAATGATAGAGCCATACAAAATCTTAGAGAGGTTCCAGTACCAATTGCGTAATAGGGTGGTTGATCAAAGCAAAGTACATTGGGATTAATATGATACGGACAATGCTATTTGGGAAGATACAATTGATTTACAAAAACCATTTCCTTTCTTGTTTTAAGCACCATTTAGATACTATATTTATTTTCTTGTTTTAAAGTACTTTTAGACACTATCTCCTTACTCTTAAAAACTTATCAATCAGTGCATCAAGATGATGCACACTTAAGGGGGCAGGATGTCATGACCTCTCTCTCTGTTGTGTTATGTTTCTAATATAATTATTTATATTAGTGGAACACTTGTTTTAATAGGAGATTAACTCATGGATCCTCTTACTCCAATGTTTATTTCACAAGTTATTTAACTCATAGGCATGTGCATGCTCACAAATTAATGCTTATAAATTGAAAATACTTACCGCGTCTCCAACATCTCTACTAATTATATTTGAGGCATTGAATATTAATTGGAAAATCTAACAAAGCTATTGACCAAGCTACAATGCACCATCCATGAGCTACCCAATATTGACTTCACTCACTCCATGTTATTCATGTGGATCATGAATCAATTTCCATAATAAATTTTGAAGCTAACTCCTAACTATAGTTTTCCATAAATTTAATACAATTTTATCTATAAATCTAAGGGACAAAACTATGTTGAGGCAACGCTCTAGTTCTATATTCTATTTTTTTTCCTTCTAAATCATCTGAGATTGGAAACTACTTCACTCTCTGAAGTGAGTCCTAGAAAATTCAATCACAGACCCCTATAAGGATTCAGTGTGAGGCTTGGTTCATGACTGGAAGGAAGCATTGAGCATCTCAAGGTTGAGGCAAGGCAACTTGGGCGACTTATTTACTGCCCACCTCTTGAATCTCCTCACCAAAACAACAACATTAGGTAAGTAACTTGTCCAACCACTTGGTTGCAACATGTTTGATCTTTTGTTGCCTCCCTGTCTTAAGGATCAATTAAGCAAGTAGTTACAAAAAGATAGGACCTTGTAAAAATATGCATGACATAAAGAATATATGCAAATTTTTGTATATGTAGAAGGCTACAAGACACACTATTTTTTCCCTAGAGTCTTAAATATTTTCACAACTCTTCATATCTAAGCATCTTATAGTTTACTTTGTTCGTGTCTTCTTCAATATTCATTGAGATCAATATTTTCTTGGTTCATATCTTCTTCAACTTTACCAATGTCTTCTTCTTCAGCTTTATCTATGTCTAGTTCACATTGGTCTGATTAATATGGTGTTTTACAGGATACAAGTGCTTTTTATATACAAAGAAAAATACAGTATCCAATGATTCCAAGTCAAGTCGAGAGACAAAGAATAGGTGGCTATTCAAATTTTGTAAGTTAGGTTGATAATAAACAACAATATAATATCCATAGATTACAATTCACCTTGATAGACAAAGATCAATGCATTATTTATATTTTGCAAGTCAATTTGATAGGTAGAAAGCAATAGATTATCTAGATTTTACAAGATAGGTCAATAGAGATAGTGTAGTACAATGTTGAGACATTTTAAGTTAGGTTTTTAGACAAAGAGAAATGCATTACCAAAGTATATGAATATTGTATTGGATTGAAGGTATGCAAGATACTAGATAAGAAAGGGACTATGTTCCACATTTCCCTCCCCGCCTGATGAATTTGGGCTGAAGTAGTTATGCATGAGAAATTTTGCATCTTTGAATAGTTGTAGTATATCTAGCAGATCTATGCCACTCTTCTAAAAGAATAATATTCTCTCTCTATGTATATATAGGTATATATTCATCACGAGATCTTTCACACTTCTACCAAAATAGTCACAAACCTCCAATTTATATTCTAACTCCTCAACTTGTTAACACCACAGAATATCTCTAGATTTTTTCCCGCTTCCCTCTCCTCTGCCTGCATTTGAACTTCCTATGTGCATGGTGGATTATGTTTTGGGGGTACCGAATGGTCCCCCTCTGACCCCCCTGACCTAGGCACCTCACTTTCGAGCTCATGTCCCTCGGGTACCACTCTTACGGGGACAGTGCTTTCACCTTCGAGCCTTTCGAAGACCTTTGCGGTCTTGGGCGAATCTTTTATGCCGGCGGTGGAGATATTTCTAGTGATAGGCTGGAAGGATGTGTTATCCAATGGAAAACAAGTCTCTACCATGGCCCCTCTTTTACCTGAGGTTTTCATGGCTTTTGGGATGGATTTTGACATTCCTAATTCGGTTTGTGATAGGATTCTCTCCTCCATGGAGAATGATGTGTTGGGAAGATTTCTTTCTTTTCGTCCAATGGTGCATATGGTTCAAAAATGGGCGACAAAAAAATGGCGTCTCAAGGGTAGTGTGGAGATTTGCGCGATGGCTAATGGACTTTTGTATTCAGATTCATGGTTGCAGAGGACATGATGATGACTCTTTCAACGGGTTCGTGAGTGTATGGGAAACATAGCTTGGCTATGTGTCGCTGGAAGCCGGGTTTTGACCCTGCTATAATTTGACTAAGTCGACTCTAATTTGGGTGTGGTTGTCGGGCTTACCTCTTGATTATTGGGATGAATTAATTTTCAAATGTATTGGGGATTTGTTGGGTCATTTTGTCACCACTGACTCTATTACCAAGTCAAAATCCAGCTTAGTCTTTGCTAGATTCTGTGTTAACATTTGTGTTGATAAATTCCTTTCGAACACAGTTAAGTTGTGCTCTAGGTTTGGTAACTAGACACAACTAGTGTGTTATAAAAATGTTGTGGTCTACTATCAAAAGTGTGCTAAAGTTGGCCACCTTATCTCTGACTACAAATCTTCTTTTAGTCAAGAGGTTAAGGTTGATTGTACCTTGGATAATCCTACAACTCCTACGGAAAATATTCCCCATTAGTCAGAAGACTCTAAGCTTATTTCTTTGAGTTTTGCACCTTCCCTTGATGAACCTCCGCCTTCACCCACCTTTGTTGAACCACCATCTGACCTAGTCGACCCCGGTGCTTTATTGGAGTCTATTGTTAAACCCCTGACTATCCGATGACCCAAGACCCTGGCTCTTTGGTTGTTGTTCCTCCATTTGTGGTGGTCTTTGTGGGGACTTGTGATACAATGATCAAGGATAGTGAAATATAGGAAGAAGAGAGCATCGAAATGGTTGATGAATCTATAGAAATTATGGGGGGTTTGAAGCTTGAGAAAACTACAGAAGAAGGGATCTAGACAACGCCAAAGAAAAAAGGAAGGAAGAAGAAGGCAGATGTAGGAGGTGAATCGAAGCCAGGTAGGCCCTCCTAGAGACTCACTAGGACAAGAGAAATGACAAATGAGATTTCCCTGGGTAAACAAAGGACATTGGATGTGTCCTCAAAAAAAGGTCAAAAATGAGAGTTATATCATGGAATTTTCATGGGCTCAATAGCTCCCACAAACAACTTGCTCTAAATAACTATGTGTTGGAACATAAGATTGATGTGTGCCTACTACAAAAAAATAAAATGATGAAGGAAATTTTTGATAAAATTGCTAAATTTATTTGGCCAAATGCATCCTATGTCTACAGTGATGTTGAGGGTGCTTCGGGGGGTCTGGTTGTTCTTTGGAACCCATCAAAATTTATGGGCTCTAAACTATTCCACTATAAAAATAGTGTGAGGGCCTTTTTTACTTACCTTGGTGAATCCTGGTCTATAATTAATATTTACGCTCCTAACCAGAGGAATGCAAGGAGTACGTTGTGGCATGACCTTGTGATTAAAATTAATCAAAATATGGGAGGCAATTGGTTGGTTGCTAGATATTTTAACTCTCCTCTCTTTCCATCAGAAAAAAGTGGCGGCCTATTGGATTACTCTGATAGCATGTCTGACCTGGCTAATTTTTTGAATTCTTCGAGTTTAATTGATATTGATCTCATGGGTCAAAAATTTACTTGGTCTAATAGACGCTCTTGTGATCACTTGATTCAGGTCTGTTTAGATTGTTTCCTGTACTCTCCCCATTGGACTAATGCTTTAGATGCTAATCTAATAACCTTGCCCAAGACGGTCTTTGACCATAACCCCCTTTTGCTGACCACTAATATTCATCTTGTTGTGGGTCCCATCCCCTTCCATTTTAAGATAATGTGGAATTCTCACCCTGACTTCAAAAATAAAATTGTTGAATGGAGGAATATTCTTGTCCATGGCTCTCCCATAATTAGGATTTTTTTCAAACTCAAACATATTAAAAACATGGTTAAAGGATGGAACAAGAGTGTTTTTGGTGACGTGTTTCAAAAAAAAAAATGTTAGAAGAAAATTTGAGGACCTTACAAAAGAAAATGGAGGAAGGAGATGGCAGTCAGTGAACTCACGGCCAGGAAAAGGGAACCGAGATGGAATGGGAATGGGTTCTCAAAAAGGAGGAAGTCTTTTGGAAGCAGAAATCCAGAGTCCAATGGTTGAAGGAGGTGACAGGAACACCTCTTTTTTTCATGTGTCAGCCATCAAGCATAGGAAAAGGAAAAAAAATTCTCAACTGACTGATGATTCTGGTGTGGTGATCTTGAATCCTACCCAGATTGGCCTTCGTGTTCCTAACTACTTTCAGGAGGCTTATTCGGTCCCAATTGAGGTGCCAAACCTAGCTTTGGACAATGTGTTGTTGAACCATCTACCTACCATCATTTCCCAGGAAGATAATAAGGGGATTCTTAGTGTTGTTTCTCGAGAAGAAGTTTGGCTGGCTACCTTTAGCATGGGGGCAGTCAAAGCCCCAAGCCCTGATGGTTTTCCTCCTGCCTTCTTTCAGATATTTTGGGATACTGTGGGTGGGGACCTCATGCTAGCAGCCACAGATTTCTTCAAATTTGGTAAATCCTTAAACAACTAAATCACACCTTCATTTCCCTTATTCCTAAGATTGGAGAGCCTCAATCCATGACTGATTTTTGGCCCATTAGCCTATATAACACCTTTTATAAAATCATTTCAAAGATTTTAGTGAACTGTATCAAGCCCCTTCTGGATAAAATCATCAGTCCTACCCAAAAGCGTTTTGTCCATGGGTGCCATATTCTTGATGCTACTTTGACCACCCATGAGCTGCTCCATTCTATGGATAGATGTAACTATGCGGGGATGGCCCTTAAACTGGACATCTCTAAAGCTATGATAAAGTTTTATGGGATTTCATCCCAAAGGTTTTGGCTAAGTTTGGGTTCAACAATTCGGTTATCAAACTCATGGAGTGTGTTAATACTGTTACGTATTATGTTCTTGTTAATGGGTCCCCCTTTGGGTTCTTCTCTACTGGCAGAGGGATCAAACAAGGCAACCCCCTATCTCCTTATCTATTCATCATGATTGTTGATGTGCTCAGTAGGAACTTTACTGGTCTGTTGTTGGAAGGCTCCATTATGGGCATCAGAGTGGCTTCTTCCCTGGAACCAGTTGTTGTGCAGCAATTTGTGGATGACACTTTTCGTTTTGGGAAAGTCTCGATTTGGAAGCTAGGAAATGGAAAGCATTCCTTAACAAATATGCCTCATGTTATGGTCAGAGCATCAATTACAATAAAATCATGATCTATTTCTTTAACAACACACCTAATTTGTAAACCAGAGTGATTGTGGTTCTGGGTTGTGTTAGTGGGTCCCTCCCCTCGGTTTACCTTGGGCTCCCTCTCACGGTTAAGGAGGTTAGCCCTAACTTCTGGAACTCGATTCTAGAAAGAATCTAAAGGAAATTGTTTGGTTCGAAAGGCTCCATCCTAAGCCATGCTAGAAAACTCAAACTGCTCATAGCGGCCCTTCAAGGTATACCAACTTATTTCCTTTCCATATTTAAGATGCCTAAGTACATTGCTGATAAGTTTGAAAAAATTCAAAGGAATTTCCTCTAGCCTAGGAATAAGGATAAGAAGAAACTCGCTCTAGTAAAATGGGAAAAGTTTTGTCAGGCTAAAAATTGTGGTTGCCTAGGTGTCAGGACAATTTTCAACACTAACAAGGCTCTGATGGCCAAGGTTGGTTGGGATCAGTTAATGAACACTAAGGATTGGTGCAAAATTTTCAATTCCAAATATCTTCAGGAAAGGCCTTTGATCAATTGCCTCTTAGAGTCTCACCCCTAGGGCTTCTTGGCCTAGAGGAGCATCTGCAACACACAAGGCTTGCTAAGGAATGGGATTAAATGGAAAATGGGCAATGGAAATCGGATCAAATTCTGGGAAGATACGTGGCTAATTGATACCCCTCTGATTTGTTCTGACTTTAGGAATCTTATGGGATCGGCTCAGAGGTATTTTGGTATCCATATCAGTGATTATGTTTCTGGACCCCTTGGGGCTAGGGCTTGGAAGGATCTAATCCTCTATTGTCCCCAGTCTCAAGACCTTTTTTTTTGGCTCGGTCCCTCCAGGAGATTCTCTCTATCACTAGGTTTCCCTCTTATAACAGAGAAGATGAGTTTTTTTGGACCTTTGACAAATAGGGGGATCTTTCTATTAGATCGGCATACAAACTGCTGACAAACTAGGGTACTACAGAGGAACCTTGGAGGAAGATATGGAACTGCCACATGATCCCTAAAATAAATTTCTTCTGGTGGATGGTCTACCATAATAGGATTCTTACTCAGGACAATTTGAGGAAACGGGGATTTTATATTCCCAATAGATGTTTACTTTGTAAGTACAGGGAGGAAATTTTCAGTCACTTGTTGTTACACTACCTGTTTGTTGTTGAAGTTTGGGGTCTGGCCTTTGAAAAATTGGGAGTCTCTTGGGTTATGAGTAGGGATCTCTTATCCTTCATCCTGGGCTGGAGTGGTTCCTATTCCCATCCCCTTCCTGATGAAATTTGGAATCAGGTTCCTCCTATTTGGGGTTGGTGTCTGTGGAAGGAGAGGAACAACAGGGTCTTCAGGAATATTGAGAGGAATCCTAGGGATTTTTTTGGCATTGGTGTCTAGCTCATTGAGGAAAACATATCCCTCTTTAATGGAAAACTCCTAGAGAAAGGACCTCTTGATTATGAAATTAGAATGGCCAATTATTGGCACTAGGGGCTAGAGGCTAACTCGTTTGACAATTCAAATTCCTTAGCTAGGAAAAATACCAGATGGGAGCCTCTGGATAGAGACTAATTTAAACTCAATTTTGATGGGGCTGCTAAGGGCAACCCAAGCAGGGCTAGTATTGGTGGTGTGATTAGAGACCCCAGGGGGGTTATGGTTTCAGGATTTTTTGGAGGTATCAGTTTCCAGTCTTCTATTATGGTGGAAGCTTGTGCGCTGCTCATGGGCCTCCAAATTGTTGTCTCTCTGGGGATGCTAATCTCCACATTAAAGGAGACTCTAAGTCCATTACTGATGTTGTGAATATGGATAGACTAATTGGCTGGAATACTAAGGATATCTTGTTGGACACTAGATTCCTTTTATCCAAACTTAGGGGTAAAAAAGTGACACATATATAGGGAGGGCAACCAAGTGGCGGATGCCTTGGATAATCTCGGCACTTGTTGGGGCTACTCTAAATTTTGGAGGAGAATGGAGAAGATACTACCAAAAATTCAAGATATCATCTTGAGAGAACAAAGCAACCAATTATCATGATGAATTCACATCTCCGGGTGTTGGGTGTTGGATGGGGGGTCCACTTGATTATCTTTTGGGTCTGGTGGATGAGCGCTAACATTGAGATGGCTGACAGGTGGAGGGATTCTAACTTTATTGCTCATTATGTGTTTAGAGATCTTTGGGTGTTGAGTGTTGGTTGGGGGACCCACTTGTTTGTCCTTTGGGCCTGGTGGATGAGCTCTATTACTGAGGTGGCTGATAGGTGGCGGGTTTTAAATTTTAAAGCTCATAATGTGAATAAAAATGGTGGCTTTATGAAGGGAATAAGAAAGTGTGCGACTTTGATGAATTTGAGAAGTCGTATTGTGCGATCTCTCCTCTTTGGGATTATGCGATATCTTGAGTTAACTCATCATAGCCTCTGTAAGACTATGAGTTTAAATACTGATTTGACCCCTCATTATGAAGGAATGTTTCCTTCTAGCGCCTCCATGCTTGCTAGTTTAGTGTGGGTCTCAACTTACACTCATAGGAATGTTTCTATTTTTACCCATACAACCAACTCTTGTTTTTCACGTGCCTACTCCAAGGCTATCAAACCCTGCATGCCTGCCATTTCCTATTTAGCTGGCCGAAATCTTCCCAAGATCCACATTAACTTTGTTGCCAAGTCACCCTGTGGTGATTTTCCCTTTCGCGTGTGTGACCTACACACTGGCATCATTACCCATCACTGCATTTCTCGCCTAAATGACCACTATGTGATGAATATCCGTTGCCTTGTTGGCTTTTATAATTTACGTCTTCTGCAAACTCTTTGGTTTTTTGTGCAGGTTGAAAGTATGGGTGGCGATCGTGTTCGAACTGAGCCAGAAAGATGTGATGAATTCCAAAAGAATCCATTAGTGTGGCACATTTGTACTAAAGGTGGCATTGCTCCTCTCATGGAGATTTTGTTTGGCCATGACCCTAATTTGTTTGGTCAGTTTGCTAATTCGTGGAAGGATTGAAGGGTCACGATGGGCAGTATTTCTTTCAAAGTTAGCGAAGAAGTTATCGCGTAGGCCACCGGAATGTTGTGTACCAGGAAAAAATACCCTAAGCATACTAAG
This sequence comes from Sequoiadendron giganteum, assembly GCA_007115665.2. Taxonomy (NCBI): domain Eukaryota; kingdom Viridiplantae; phylum Streptophyta; class Pinopsida; order Cupressales; family Cupressaceae; genus Sequoiadendron; species Sequoiadendron giganteum. Next base: position 482,490,872 of record CM021102.1, read on the forward strand.
AATCCAAACAATGAAAGCTTGAAAGCTTTCTTCATGGGGAACGAGGAACCGATGCGGAACCAGACGGGTTTTGAGCGAGAAGCTCTTTCAGAGCCTTGGGACTAGGTGTGCTTAGCATTGATGAAATATGTCACCTTGGAAGGTAGGTTCAAAACCTATTTCTTCTATAATTTTCCCATGTTAAACCATTTAAGACATAAAAATTTGCTTAGCTTTCCCTTCTTTTTGCTTATGGACCTAGAAAATTCTGTCGAGAACTACAAAGAGCTAGCCAGCCTTAACCCCAGTGACCTCCCCGCCTCTTCCACTCCATAAAGGGATCATCCTAAGACTTTACCACTTCCACCTTTCCCTTTGTCCTCCCAAAGCCATCTCGACTGTGCGCATTGATGAAATCGAACCCCTAACTATTGTGAACATTTCCCCAGCTAAGTCAAAAAGCCCTCCCCGAAAATCCAATTTGGGTACCGCAGGAAACCCAAAAGCTAAACTGGCTACCAAGAAACTAAAGGGAGGGTTGGGTAATGCACATACTAGTGTTCCGGCCAGCCTTTGTGAATTGAATTCCACCTTGGCAAAGTCTACCTATAGGGCCAAAACTACCAAAAAAGGAAAGGATGGTAAGAAAGGTATGTTGGAGCTGATTGTGAGGGAGGGGAAGGGAAAGAAGATAATGGGGAAATATTCTAAAGGAAATACTGTTGTGGGAAACACGGTAATGACTGGTGGGGAGAACACCATAAGGAGATCTGGGAGGTTGGCAAAAAATAGTAAAAAGAGACAGATAATTGAGGATTCAGAGGAGGAGCAGTCTGACAGCAAAAAGTATAAGGAAGAGGAAACTGAGGAAGATGAGAATGAGAATGTGGAGGGTTCGTTTAACCCGGAAGATAGAAAGTTACTAAAAGAAAACTCAGCCTCTCTTTCTTCACATCCCCTATTTTATGAGCCTAAAGAGATCCCAGGGACTATGGACGTTGGGGAGGAGCCTTGTGCCTTGGAGAAGAAAATGGACACACTCAACAAAAGGTTTCGTGGATTGACCCGCTTCACAATGAAGTTGGGCCACTTTTTCACTAGCACTCTGTCCACTATTATCAAGGAGGAGTTGAAGGAAAAAATAATGGCTAGGAGAACAAAGACTGGGTTGGGGATGATGCCATGGACCTCCTATTTAAAAATTGGGATAATGCTAGTTAGCTTCTACCTACGCCGGTGTTCTGACTTTTGGTTGCCTTTCCGTGGTTTCTGTGTTTTTAATGTGTTATCTCTATTATTTTTTTCTATAATTTTATCTTTTTAGACTTGTTCCTTTTTGGCCCTTGTGGCTCATTGTGAAGGGTACAGCGCCCTATAAATGTTGCTTAACTTTTCAAAAACACCACAGAATAATATAACAAATAGAAACAAAACCATTTAGAGTAAATCAATCATAGGCAACCCACATGATCATGAAATAGGGAAAACTTTAAGAAACCTCCCCCTCAGCTAAGGTGTAAAATCCTGGCAAATCTTGTATTATTCTTGATAAAAATATTAATTTTATTGGCGAATTTTTTTCGTTTTTCAGGAAAAAAAAATAATCCCAATTGGCAAATCTTTTACAATCGCTAGAAGTCTGTGGAAAATTGTGGAAAAATGCAATTTTTTTTAAACGAATAAAATATTTTTCATTGGCGATTAAAACCTTTTTTCAAACCAATTTTTTTTTCTGTTGGCGAATTAACCCTGTTTTCAAAATAGAAAAAAAAAATGTTGGCGAATAAAACCTTTTTTCAAAGAAAAATAAATATTTTCATTGGTGAATTAAACATAATCTCAAACTAATAAAAAAATTCAGTGGCGACATAAACAGATATACCAATAAAAATAAGTGTGGTTGGCGAAAATATCAAATTTCAGGACATATTTTTCATACATTCAAATTCCTTCATAAAGAGTCTGGAATGCAAACAACTGCCAACATATTTATTATTTCTGAAGCCAGATGTCAGTGCAAATTAATATAATTTTTGACCGTTCGATGAATTTTTGATGGACGACTATAGTTGCATTCCAAAAATAAATCTCTGAAGCACTAGACTTACAAATTGAAACCTCTGGAATAACACTAGAACCGTTAGATGTAGCCATGTGGCAAGATCAAGGCTCATCGCTCATCACTCATTCTATATTTTCAATGCCTTGATGTTGTACATTTCATTTAATTGAAATTCTCAATCTTTTTGAAGAGATTTTGGTTGTTGTACCCACTAGTGCCGGTAGTGGCAGCGATTAATTCCATATGTGATATGAACATTCAAAGCAATTTCTTTGACAACCCATAGTTTTAATGAAACGAGATTTGTAATGATTTCATATCATTTGAGTGGCATTGTTGATTTTGACAGCTTGTCAGCTTGAGTTATAGTTTGTGTGTAGCTAGACGTCAATCAAATTAAAGATTTTAATTGTACACGAATCATGATTATCATTATACCCAGGCTGGTAGTGGCAATGGTGTCTGGTGGCCCATAAATAGGGATAGTGAATAGTGGATAGTGTCACAAGGGTTTTCATTTTCTAGGGTTAATAAGGATTCAAAAAGAAGATGATGTGGTATTATTAGGGATATTGTAAATTCTCTTGCCTATAGTTTTGTAGTTATAGTGTTATCAGTAAAAGACGAATTTCCTTCAAGTTCAAAATGGGTGGAATTGGAAAGAAGTTGATTTGGTTAACCTGACTTCTCAGACAGATTTTGAGCCATGATGAGGAGCTTTGATGGAGGTAAGTGCTATACCAATGCATGGAATTTGTGCACAAAATATGGGAGAATATTTTCTACTCCTCTTGTATCCTCACAGCTCCATTTTCCCCAGCATGGTTGGCCTAGCAAGTTCCATGCATTTATTTTCAGAGACACATTTGTATGAGATCTTCTTCATGACTCTGGTTCTCAAAGGGGATAAGTATATTTTGTATATTCATAGCTCCCATTTCCCTAGAATGATTAGAACCCCCTTTCCCCAGCATGGTTGGAATTAGGAAAATCCATTGCATTTAAACTTAATTTTAAATGCCACATTTGTATTACGTTGTCATGAGAAAAAGCTTGGAATCATACGTTTATTTTTAGAGTTACATTTGTATTAAGTTGTCACCAGTAGAAGCTTGGAAATTGGAATCAATTTGTAATCCATTGTAACGAGCAACAACTTGGAATAAATTATTAAATTATGTCTATGTAAAGTGACACACTGACATATGTTATTTATACAAAACGAGAGCTTATCTGCTCTACAGCTACTCGTCTTTAAAAAGATATGTAATAATGTGACATTAAAATTTAGTTGCAATAAAATAAATGGTTGTGTTGTGCTATTCTTCGTTATTCATTTACACTTACAGTAAAGAGTTATTTTTTGAGTTCAGAACTTCAGTGTCTATTTATATTAATATATTCAAATCTTTTTTTTTCCTTTAAGAAATTAAGTAATATACTTTATGCAATATGCACTTGATAATTCATGGTTAGTTGGTATGATTTTTCCGTAGTCCATGTAGTTAGATGCTTAGCTTTTGGATTCAACTGTGTGTATTTTTGTGTCAAAATACACACAGTTGAATCCAAAAGCTAAGCATCTAAATTCATGGTTATATCGGGCCATCGGGGGAATGCAATCATTCGTTCCATCGATGTTTATGTGTTACAATGATGTGCTTACTTTTGTTGACTCTATCGGTATATCGGGGAGAGCACCTTATGAGTCAGCCTGATAGAATATCGTTACACCGATACTAGGTTGTGAGCTATTTTCGTCGAGCCGTCGGTGAGGTTGTGATGGGGGTTCCGTTGATGAAGCATTGTTAGGCCAATGGTATTAAATTTTTTTAGGAATGGGGGAAGGACTACGAGTACGGGATTTCAAATGCACAGAGCGATAGGTTTACCAACTTAAACCTCCGAAATCACCCTATAACCTTTAGATTTAGAAATATCAACGATTAAAAATTTGTAACTTTAATGTTCCAATTTCGAAAAAAAGAAAGAATTTAAAGCACTTTATATTGCTAGGTGTCAACTGTCAGGTGATTTTTTTTAACTTTTAAGTGAGAGGGTCAACACATGGGGAGATTTTTTTAAGTCCTTTGCAACATTAAGTTACATGCCCCTTGGCCTTGATGCTAATCCTAGTGCACAAAAGTTTAAAACAACTTAAAAACACATGTGTCAATGTGTCATGCTTATTTTTTTAAGTTAATATAATAAATTAGTCAAGTTTCAACTGTTGGATGATCATTTGATGTATGGTTGTATTTGCATTCTAGAATGAAATGCACAGAGCGATAGGCTTGAAAACTTAAACCTCCGGAATTGCCCTATAACCATTAGATGTTAGTGCAAATTACTATAATCTATAAACATTCGATGAGTTTTTGATGGACGATTGTAGTTGCATTTTGAAAGTAAATCTTTGAAGCACTAGACTTGTGAATTGAAAACTCAGGAATAACACTAGAACCGTTAGATGTGGCCATTTGGTGAGATCAAGGCTCATCGCTCATCACTCATTCTGTCTTTTCAATGCTGTACATTTCATTTAATTGAAATTCTCAATATTTATGAAGAAATATTGGTTGTCATACTACTAGTGTTGGTAGTGGCGGCGATTAATACCATATGTGATATGAACATCTGAAGCAATTTCTTGGACAACTCATAGCTTTAATGAAACAATATTTGTAACGATTTCATATCGTTTGAGTAGCACTAGTTATTTTGACAGCTTGTCAGCTTGAGTTATAGTTTGTATGTAGCCAGACATCAATCAAATTAAAGAATTTAATTATACACGAATCACGATTATCATTATACAACTTTAAAACACATGTGTCAATGTGTCATGTTTATTTTTTTAAGTCGATATCATAAATTAGTCAAGTTTCAACAGTTGGATGATCATTTGATGTATGGTTGTATTTGCATTCCGGAATGAAATGCACAGAGCGATAGGCTTGTGAACTTAAACCTCCGAAATCACCCTATAACCGTTAGATTTAGAAAGATCAAAGGTTAAAATTTTGCAACTTTAATGTTCCAATTTTGAACAAAAAAGCATTTAAAGCACTTTTTATTGCTAAGTGTCAATTGTCAAGTGATTTTTTTTAACTTTTAAGTGAGAGGGTCAGCACACAGGGAGATTTTTTTTAAGTCCTTTCACCTTTGCAACGTTAAGTTATCTACCCCTTGGCCTTGATACCAATCCTAGTGCACAAAATTTTAAAACAAATTTAAAACACATGTGTCATGTTTATTTTTTAAGTTAATATCATAAATTACTCAAGTTTCAACCGTTGGATGAACATTTGATGTATGGTTGTAGTTGCATTCTGGAATGAAATGCACAGAGTGATAGGCTTGCGATATTAAACCTTTGGAATCACCCTATAACCATTAGATTTAGAAAGATCAACAGTTTATAATTTGCAACATGTAGACTTAAGACGTTTGATTCACTTTAATGTTCTAATTTCGAGAAAGAAAGCACTTTATACTGCTAAGTGAGGGTCAGCACACGGGGAAATTTCAGTCTTCACTCTTCAGATTGCTCATTGTAGTGCACCTCCTTGTTTTGGATTCCATAGTTCCACTTCCAACAAAGCCATTCCACTTTCCACAACTATCAGCATTAATCTCTTCAAGAATCAAGACTCAAAATCCGGGTAAGTGAAATATTCCTGCGGCTACGTTTCATCATTTGGCATTCTTAAAATCTTATTTTGTCAAACTTTGAAGTTTGGGTTTAGAGACTTAAGAATTGAGAAAAATTAAGGAGGACTAATAGGTATTAGGGAATTCAAATTTCACAACTTCACATTGTATAAGCATGTCTACCACTAGTACCACTAGAGCAATGTCCGATAAAAAAATACATTATACAGAATTGCTTAAAACCTTATGTTTCACTGATGGGTACCATGATATTTATGATCTTGAAATCTATCATAGGCGTACCTCAGAACTTATATTTTCATCTCAGAATAAGGCTGCAAATAAAATGCAAGTTAATAGTATCAATGCACCATGGGTAACTGGATTAGGGCACATGATGTTACATGAAGTTTTCCCTTGCCCAAAATTTATCATGGTCTGTGCCGAAAATTATGATGATAAGAAAAGAGAAATTGTTAATAAAGATAGCCAAGTAGAATTGTTATCCATTAATGCAGAAGAACTTGGAAAAGTGTTGGGTTTTACAACCAAAGAATTTTGAAATGACCACATTGACCTAGAAAAGCTTGCCAATGATTATGAAGCAATGGAAGAAAGGCAGAAAAATAATTTCTTAAATAAAATAGCTCAAGATAGAAACAAATTGAAAGGTGATCATAAGCCTCCTTATAATTTGGATATTTTTAAACCATGGGTTCATGATACTATTTCCATGCTAGCATTTTTCCTCGATCTAGATAGCAATTTGGAAGTGGGTACAAGCCTCCTTGAAATGGTATTTAATATCCATTATGGTGTTGAACATGTCAAATATAATTATATTTAGCACATTGTAGAATCCATGCATAAATAGCTTTTAATGATTAAAAAAGGTTCCACCAAGAAATTTAGGTTCACAACCTACTTGTGCTATCTTTTTCTATTCAAATTTAGAGAAAATTTTCAGACCAACAAGCTTCAAATTCAACCCTATAGTAATGCAGAGGAAAAGAAAATGGCTCCAGTATATGAATGGACCATTGAGATAAGGATGCATGATTCTCGAAGGAACTACAGTCATTTTGTAGACTAATTTTTGGCTCCATTGCATCAAGCAATTACAAATAATCCAATGCCTAGATTGCCTATGCCATGTAGAAACTACATGCAACTAGGAAAAGATATACAATTGGCTGATTGGTACTTAATGGAAGAATATATTGTGCAAAGATTTTATGGATCAGGAGTACAACCATACAAACCTCCAATACATGTGATAGAAAGGGTTTTTGCATTGGAATATGTAAGGTAGGTGCAGAGTGTTGATGAACTACACTTTCTCAGTCAGCAAATGAAAACCTTATTTCCTTCTTCACCTTTTTCATGTAGAGGGTTCACATTCGAGAGAAAAGCATTTAGTGTGGCACATAATCTTTTGATTTTTTGTTGACTTTGATGCTATTTGTCACTGGCAGTATGATCCATGTGACATCATTAAATCAATGATTCTAGCCAATAGGAATGTTCCAAGTAGAATTCAACATCAAAGTAAACCCTTGGTTGAAAACTTGAGAAACAAGGATTCTTGGGATGAGGTCAAAATAGCAATGGAGAAAAGTGTTGCTAAGAATGGTATTTCTTTTGAACAATTGTCAGCAGAAATTATGGCATTGCACCGAAAGACAATTAGGACATACAACATTTTTTATGAAAAAAGTGATAAAACATCTAGTAGAGTAAAAATTCCAGGTTCTGTAGAGAAGAAAGTTACAGATAAAAATTGGTCACGATAAAAAATTACTGCCTTTTGGTCTATGAGGAAGGACCTAGGTGATCCAAGAGATCTTGCAGAGTATGGAGCTAACGAAGAAGATAAAGAGTTTAGCAAATTGTGGAATATAGAGCATCTTGATGAACATGGAAACAAAGAAAGTGATGATGAATCTAATGATGATAGTGAAGAAGTAGAACAAAGCCATGCCAATTATAAACATGGTTTGAGTGAGGCTACAAAAGAAGCATATACTTCAAGAGCAGCCATACTTGAAAAATTGGTTATGAAGGTGGTCCTTTGGGGTCCAAAAGACAAGGCCTTTGGATGGTAACAGATGTTGAGCATAGAAAACCAGTAGATAAATCTAGCCTTGGGCTTGGAGTTGAAAAAGTAGACCAAGGGCATACAAGTGAAACTCAATTTGTTAGAGCTTCTAATCCTCATCCTCATGGTCAGATACAATCACAAGTAGGACATGCCCTTGGTGGACAGCTTACTGCAACTGGGAGTGCCATTGGTGGTGATGGTATGGGTATTAGTACTATTAGTGGTCAACATGTGCTACAAAAAAAAATTACACACAAGAGGAAAACAATACAAGATACCACAGAAACAATAGGTGATAAAGGCAATCAAAAGAGGCAAAGGATTTCGACAGGTCCAAGTCACACTATCAGTGGATCCACCACAAAGGAGTTATTTACAGGCACTCCCCCAATTCTAGTTAGTGTGGCTATGACATCATTAGCAACTGCAAGTACTCCTATTCCTTCGCCATGCAAGCATTCCATTGTTCCTGCCTCCCCAGGTTATGATTTCATTGAAGAGTTTAAAAAGAAATCAGACTTGAATAAAAAAGAAAAGAAGCAACTGATGGAGAGTGTGTCTGTTGTAACTTTAGAGCTTGCAATAACCATCGTATTACCCACATTTGACACAAATAAAGAAATCATGGAGTACACAATTTTTGTTCCCACAATTTAAAACAAACCAATAAATCAGATGGATCGATCTGAATACCAAGTAACCAATTTTCAATTGGATTTTTCTGGCCTAAAAAATACTGACAAAATTAATGTATCAAAGAAGAAAAATGAATTGGTGTACACATCATTGCTAAAGATAGAGAGAATAAAAGGTTGCAGACCCAAATAGAAAAATTAAAGGTAGACCTAGCAAGTGAGAAAGCAAAGAGGAAAGCAACAAATAACAAGAGCAATGAATTAGAAAAAAGAATAATAAAATATGCCTCTACATCAACAAGCAAAGAGGATAAACCAAATGAGAGAGAAGTGAATGACCTGAAGCGAAGGCTAGATGATGAGGAAAAATCCACTTCAGAAAAATTAAGACTAAGCATTACGAATGGAAATGTACAGTGGGAACAAAAATTGGAGAAACAGAGAAAAACAAATGAAAGTTTGGAGATAGAGCTGACAGAAGAAAAAGAAGAAATTAAGTCTTCTCAAAATAAGTTATTTGCATTTTGTAGAGATACAGTGAGGCATATGAAACAAAATATCTGAGATGAAATAATGCAAAGGTTTGATCATTTGTGTGACATGTTTCAATTGATTGATGCTATCAAACAACATTATAAGAAGCTCAACAAATATTTAGTGGACAACAAAAATGTGTTGGAAGTAGAGAAATCTGCAAATCAAGTTCTACAAACAATCTACAAAGCCAGTGACAATGATTTGAAATCAAAAGGGATTTCTAATCAGATTAAAACCTTAATGAAGCTATCATCTATCATTGAACAGTGTTCGAGAATGCATGGAACAAACGAATATTTGAATTTGGTTGCAAACAAGATGAAGGTGGTGGATGAAAAGGTAAGGAACTTCACAGACCTTGGTTTTCCAAAGGCTTTTGACACAAATGACCGATTCATTGGAAAGGATGGTTTGAAAAAGAAGATGGAAGGTGCAAGGAAGATTGATTTGGACCAGTTTCCTCATAAACCAGATGTGAACTATTTGGATTCCATCATCACTTGAATGAAAATTTGACTGAAGAATTCAAGATAGGTTCCACTTACAATTACAATCATGAAATGTTAACAAAACTTCAAGTCAAACAACATCAATTAGAACAAATGGCAATTCCACCACCTAAAGAGTGGAAGTTGCTAGAAAAGGTGATACAGTGACTTGATTTTTAATTTTCAATCTTTGATAATATGAGTTTCCAAGTTTGAACTCAGCTCTATACATACTTGTCTTTGGGCATTGGCAAGATTTTGCATTGCCAATGCCAATATGTACTTTATGTGAAAATCAATTAAAAATCTCAAATTCAGACTTCAGTAATGTGATGATGTTCAATTATTTGTATTATTTATTTTATCATTTGAACTATAAGGTGATGAACTGTTAGCTCATTATATTTAATTCTTGGTAGAGCTTCCAAGTTATGGATGTTGAATTGTTAGCTCATTATATTTACTTCTTGGTAGAGCTTCTAAGTTATATATGTTGAATTGTTGGCTTCTGATATGTTGGGACTAAAAATCCTAATCAGTATCCACCAACTTACACCTCACCCAAATCCCACATACTGCAAAAATACACTACATTTGATTTTATGATTAGCACAAATTGCAGAGATTTGTATGAAAAGATCCATTTTGTGGCCCACATTACTACTTGATCAATGATCATGTCCATAAATAAATCTAAAATCCCATGGTCACAGCCCCTATTCTTGAAGAATTAAAATTCAATGTACTGAAAAATTAAATATACTTCCACACACTCAATTTCAATAACATAAACAACCACTTTAGAGACAACCAAATAATTTAATAACATATAAGCATATGAATCCACAACAGTTGAACACTCGAAATCAAATCAGTAATTATGTGTAACCTTCTCTATTGTATTGATCTTCAAAGTTCAAATGATATGCATTATAAAAATAGTTTATGATATGAGATGGATGGGTGAATTGGTGCAATCTATTATCTATCCTCTTATTTTCTAATCTAAAGTATAATTAAAAATGATGTGATGATCCATTGATCTCCTATTCGGGTCTTGATCTCTCTTATATATGAGAGGCAACAAGCTAAAAACCCCTTACAAAAATTCATGATGTTTGACAACTAAACATAACTCAAATTATAAATAAAACAATGTCGCAGGTGAATGTACTGATATGTTAATCTCCAAGAAAAATCTCGTGACCACCTAAGATCTGTTCAAGGATTCTACTCCATGATAGGGCACTCATCATGTTGTCAGTTGGCGTTCTTACTCTGAATTTGACAGTTGTCCTATTGAATATGATTCTGACACATCTACAGTTTGGCTAATAAACAGATTGACTGCAGAGAGGTGATGGATGTAATCCTATTCAACATAGGTGTCCACGTTAGAGATCACCTCTTTCATATCATATTCCATAGACATTATTTTTTCAAGTTTCTTATGAGTGTTTTGTAAAACCATATCCTCATCATTTATTTTTTGCAATGCAGCAGTTAGAAGCCCAACAAGATCTTCCTTCCAATCATCATATTCTCGCGGATTTCCAATGCCATTATGAAGTGTTGAGAGTGGGACTGAATCAAAGCAATTGAAATCTTCCCTAAGCTTGTTATGATATCCATTATGTGATTCTACTAGCTTGTTATATGTCAGCAATATTTTTCCTTTCATGACATTCTTATCTACAAGCTCCTTTTTTTATCCATCATTCTAGGCTACAATCGTTCATTCTCCACCAATGCAATGTGTGTCTGTTTGAATACTTTCCAATATTCATTAGAACACTTCATCATTTTGTTGAATATTTCTTTTATCATTTCAGATACAATGTTATATTTGCTGGTTTTCACTTCTTTCTCCAATTCTTTGCATTTCCCCTGGGATTTCAGATGGCAATTCTTCCAATAGGTTGCATCAGTCAATGCATCAAGCACTCTCTTATCTTTTTCAAGCCATGGGGAGAACAAGTCTGATGTGGAGGAGGAATATGTTCTTTCTCTCTTATTTTCTAGCTCCTTCTTTAGTTTGTCATTTTCCTTAATCAGTTTTCTGATCTGTGCTTTGGTAAATTTTTCCACATTTATGTTCAATTATGTGTTCTCCATAGGGTTGGTATCCACTACTCAGTGAACCAAGAGATAACCAAACACTTGGTTTGGATTACTAATTATAGCAAGTCTTTTATCATGGGGATACAGTGACCAAATAAGCAACGTGGCTTCGTCTGGGTTGTACCTAGATCCTGAATACATTTTGTCACTTTCTTCTTCTGTTAATTTCATTGTCTTATCCCCTTTTTTTTTTAAGCTATCAAATACAATTGAAGAGCTAATATCCCACCCTTGTAGGAGCAACACTCCAGCTTCTTGAAGCAATTCCCTTCCTCTTTCAGGATTAATGGACTCAATTTCCTTTTCTACCTCCCTTTTCAATTCCTCTAGAGCGGTTGCCTCCTGTTCAGGAGTGATATCCTGTATCTTTTGTCTCATTTTTTTGCCTTTATATTCATAATCAAATGATTTAAATTCAAAAGATTTAACAAAATCACAATCAAAAATAAACTGTTGTCCAACCCTAACCCTCACATCATCAAATATTTCATTTGATGCCTCAAATTTTACAATATTTTGCTCTTGAGGGGGCTCACACTGTGCAATCACAAGAGCACTAATTTTTTTGACCTGCTCACCCTCTTCATCACTCTGCTCTTCTTCACTTATATCAGTATCTACAGAAAAACATACCTCAGGAGTAGGTTGTGAAGGTATGTAATCCAAGGGCTTTATGTCTTCATCTTTTACTCTTGAATAGGTTACATGAGGTGCATCAAAAACAACTGGGGGAACATCCTTTACCAGTTCATTGACATGAGCGATGAGTTGCTCAATTCTTGTTAAAGGATCATGTATCTCACCAAATGCCTTTGAATAAGATGGCACATTTTTTCTCTTCCATTCCTCTGCAAGCATAATCTTGTTATAGGCAGCCATTCTTTCCTTGGTGGAAGCCTCATCATGGTTTCTTATGACATCTTCGATTGAGAACAAATTTTCATACCCTGATAGCCCTTGTGATAATCTCACCTTGTGAATAAACCCTTTTGCATCAATTTTTTTCGTTACATCACCTAGAGGTAGGTTGTACTATGTTAATTTACCATCAATTTCTCCATATCCTTCATTGGCAACCACTGTAAAGTCTCCAAAACATAAGGTATTGGGCATAATTGATTGTTTGCTATGTCCTTTGAGGTGTTTGGAATAATATTTTGTCAATTGCCTCACAATTTCTAAATAAGCAATTCGGTTAGGAACTATTCGTGGCATCAAGTGTGGAGCCCCTTCGAACCCATAAACCCTTATCACTGTACAATCAAGGAAAGCATACCAGTATCCCTAGTTATGATTCACTTTATTTCTTTGATCATTTTCCTTTGGTCTTAGAAATATTTGTACTTCTAGGGATAGGTTATAATTGCACGAATATCCCAACAACTTCATCAATGGTTTTACAAAAAAATATTCAAAATAAAGGTAATGAGACCTACCAAATTGGCTATCCCACAATGAAGTCCATATTTGTATAGGTTTAAAATCTCCATTTTCATCTGTATCTTTTATCCTTAATTCTTCACTCCAAACCCCTTTGACTTGTCCCTCGTACAAAATAAAATGCATAAGAAAATAGTGTTCAAAATTAATATTATCACTATTATTTTTAATCTTTTCAAGCCCTCGATGTAGGGCGTTGGCCAAGTAGATAGCATAATCAAATGGGTTGGCATCCTTTCTCTATATGTCTGTAGCTAATATCATTGGGGCAATCAACATGAGAGGTAGAACCTCTACTCCCAAAACCTGACCAGCTAAATAATAGGTGTATCGGAAATACTCTTCGAACAAATCTTCATGGAAAGGAGGGTTTTCACTGCTAGATAACATCTTGAGTTGGCCTCCTTCATCCTTGGGCCTATGCAAAGGTAATTCCATCTCTTATAGATGGTATCCATATGGTGATACTCTACCAAGAGATCTTTGACTGCGAATGATAAATTCAGTGAACACTCTAACTGAAATAAATTAGAAATGAGATCCCTAGAAATAACAAGCATGTCACCCCCGCCATGTGACTGAATAGTTCTTTTCTTGGGGTCATATTTGATAGCAAGATATTTAATTAGCTCTATGTTCACAAACACATTGGGCACCATAAGTCTTCATAGGTTCAACCTCCATGGATTGCAGACTGGTTGAAACCTAAATTATTTTTTGTAATGGTACATGAAGAGGTCATACCCTCGTTGCGGTGTCCAAATATCCCCTAAGCCCTTATGTTTGTCCCATAGTCGATCCATTGAAGGATTCATTTGAGCACTCATCTTGGGTCTCGACCCCAACCCAGGTCATTGATCTATCAGGTCTTCATTTAGGAGTCTCTTAGGATTTTTAATGGTCTAGTTGATCCAAAGTCTTAGTCTTTTCATTTTTTTGTTTTTTAGATTTGGGTTTGTTTATACTCTCTTCCATTATTTAAATCTTAAGCTTTTGATGAAAAAGCTTCTCAGCTGTGTCTGAAGTACTTGTGTGAATCTCGCTGAGTCGCCTTCACAATCCACTGGTCTTTGTTGCGTCAGAACTCCAAGTTTTTTCATTTCTGCTTATGCCCTAAGTGAAATCTTCCAGGATTTTGTAACAACTATGAGATCAACTTGTGATATAATTCACTTCAATTTTGGTTCATAAATGCATCATTCGTGGACCGTCTTTCAGTCTTTTCATCGAAGAAGAAAAATTATTTCAAATATTTTGAAGTCGATGATGCCCTAGGATGTCACTTCAATCTTTCACTGATAGCCAACCTCTCCACCGATGGACACCTATCCTTCGTTCTATCAGTGGGATGTTGGATAATGTTTCCCTAATGCACCATATTTCCCCCGATATACTTTATGTATTTGATAATTCATGCCCATGGTTATAATTCATGGTTACTTTTGTTGACAACTTGACTCTATCGATATATCAAGAGAGCACCTTAGGATTCATCCTGGTAGAGTATTGTTACACCAATACTAGGTTGTGAGCTATTTTCATTGGGATATTAGTGGGACTATGATGGGGGTTCCATCGATGAAGCATTGTTAGGCCAATGGTATTGAATTTTGTTAGGAATGGGGGAAGGACTAAGTCACTACGAAATTTCAAATTTGTTTATGGATACAATGTGAATGTAGGCTATAATATGGATCTTGTCACACAAATTTCTACAATTTGCATTGTTCATAAAATCAAAGTGTGGTATATTTTTGTGATTATTGATAAAATTCGATAATTCATGCCCATGGTTATAATTCATGGTTACTTTTGTTGACAACTTGACTCTATCGGTATATCAGGAGAGCACCTTAGGAGTCAACTCGATAGAGTATTGTTACACTGATACTAGGTTGTGAGCTATTTTCATCAGGCCATCGACGAGACTGTGATGGGGGTTTCACCGATGAAGCATTGATAGGCTGATGGTATTGAATTTTGTTAGGAATGGGGGAAGGACAACATCAATACAGAATTTTAAATTTGTTTATGGATGTAATGTAGGCTATAATATGGATCTTGTCACACAAATTTCTACAATTTGCATTGTTCATAATTTATGAATCATAAAATCAAAGTGTCGTTTATTTTTGTGATTATTGATATGTGGAAGATAAGTGGGGTGGACTCGGTGGAGGCTAGATTCTTTGTAAAGAAAAATTTAAATTTCCTTTTAAGAGATCAAATTTTAATTTTAATATCACAATTTCATGGATGATGGAATACTATATAATTTATAAAATATCATCAACTACAGTTTGACTTTTGCATATGATTCATGAAGCGCAATATAATATAAAATATCATGGAGTGCAATATAAAATAAAATATCCTTAAGTGCAATGATTCACAATTTATTTGAATACAATATAAAGAATCATCAACTACAGTTTGGAATATGATTCATGCAGTGCTTGAGTGCAATATAAAATAAGATATCATGAAGTGCAATGATTCACAATTTCAATGTTCATTGAATAAAATATAAAATATCATCAACTATAGTTTCAACTTTGGAACAATGGAAACTGATTCATGAAGTGCAGTAAAAATACCTAAAACCTGCTAATTCTCTTCCATTTCCCAAACAGATTTAGGGTCCTCAAACCGATGCTCATCTGGAGATAAAGTAAAAGAGTCATCTTGATTATGAGTCTTCTCTTCACTTTCTTTGGCCTATGTCTCAAATTCAACATTCATTATGTTACTTGTGTCAATTTCAATATCATTGTCATCTATCCCAAGCCCATTGCCACTGCCACTACCACCAGTACCAATGGTTCTTGGAATTGGAGAGCTTGTGTTGCACAACCTGGTCCCTCTTCTTTCACATGTGGACCTCTAGATTGCGAGTGCCCTTTCAAAAGGAAAATTTTTGACATTATACACAGTTCCTTTCATCCTCAAGCAATTTTCCAAATTCTTGTCCAGTTTGTTTCTTAACTTTGATTTCAAAAACCATATCTACTGAAAACTCTCTCATCCTCCAATGACCCCAATATCATTTTTTGACATAAATCAACAAGTTTGAAATATTTTGACATCGAACCATGCAATATTTCACTCTGACCTAAGCTTGTCCAAACCTTTTGTATTGATCCCGGTTCAAAGGCCTTCTCCTTACCCATAGATTTATATTGGTCCCTCATAGTTGTTGCAAAGCTCCCACATTCCTTTCTAAGCTTATTTTCATTTAAAATTCCCTCTATTGTCTGCTCATTGTATGTTACCTCTTTTGAAAACTGTTCGATCAAGATTTTTACTTGATCATGAAAATATTTTGTGTTATCTCGGTTTACCCAAAATTGAGGATACACAATACCCATGGCTTCAAGTATTTCATGTCGAGGGAATCTTTCACGAATATCTAAGGAAAGAGATTTTATAATTTCCTTCAAATTATCACTAATAGATTTAACAATTTCATTAAAATCTTCCTTGTTAACAAATACATCTCTTCTAGAGTGCCTGGTTGTCTTACAATGGTACATTGGTATCTCATATCCACGTACACAGATACATAAGTGCCTGCTTGCATTAATCTGTAAATAATTATCAAGATTATTCAAATTAGTAATTTTACGCCACATCAAATAATTTGTGCCTTCTTGTGTTAGATCTAGATATAGATGATCGAGGGCCAAGCATGTAAGTTTACGTAGATTGGAATATTCATAAATATACATAGTTTTGTCTTGGGATTTCTTCACAAGATTTTTCATCTCATCCAGCATGGGGAGAAGACTAGCTAAAGTCAAGAGTGTCTCTATATCGCTTAACCTATGTAAGAGGTCAGGAGCTTTATCTATTGTGTTGTGATGCTCATACATCACTCCAATCAAGGATTAATATTCTGAAAGAACTCGTTGCGTTGGTCCATGTAGTGAGATCCATATGGTATCAACATCCTTGAGAAGCTTGTTTCCAAGTGTTATTCCCTCAACAAAATATTGGAATTCAAGGAAACGTTTGGGACTTCGATAGAAGTATGTGTGGATCTCGCGAACTAGAGTTTCAACTTTTGATACTGTAGGAAACTTGCTTACAATTTTGAATGCTAAATTAATTATGTGGGCCATGCAGTGAATGCAAAGCATGTATGGTGCACAAGTAGTTTTTAACTTTTTGCAAACACTGCTCCTTTGACCTTGCATCACTACAGCTCCATCAACTCCTACACACACCGACTCTTTGGAAATTGTCAACTCATCCATACTTGCAATTTCATTCAAATATTTATTAACTAGTTCAAATATATTTTGCGATGTTGAACTATCCTTCATTTTATGAACACAAATAAGATGAGCTTGGTGAAGATGTTGTTCTACAGTATACAAATGCATGCAAACCCAAGAAGTATTGTCTACCGTAGTAACTTCATCTAAAGAATGCAATGAAATTTGACTCTTTTACTTTCTCCTTTAAATCTTGATTTTCCACTACAGCAGGATAGTTTTCTCATTCCCATCCAGCGTTTACTGATCAATGTGAGAAGGGAAAGTGGGGAACACTCAAATAAGATAATAAATCAAAATATTCTGGGTATTCTTTCATAGGACTCCCCCTAGACAAAATATGAAAAACAAGACTCATCTGAACATTTTTTGATAGATTTGTTATTGCCATGGCTTTTCCAAAATGAGCCTCAAGTGTACCTTCACATTTTTTAATCTTCTTCTATGGTTATGCTCTCCATAGTTTGTGGCATACTTAACATGAAGACATTCTTCCTTTGATTTCCATCGTACGACCGATTGTTCCTTTCCGTCTATGATTTATTTTTCATAAACTTTACCAATATGCTTTTCTATAGTGTCAAGCTTTAGCTACATCATCTTGTCTCTTCCACATTTCCAACTACAAATCTTACATTTGACCTCTATTGCCCTTTCAATATTGTTTTCGTTTGATACCCCCACTGGTTCAAGGAATGGGTACTTCGAGAACCAACCAATTTGAAAATTCCTTGTCATTTCCCACTCGTGCCCCAATTTTGATTTTCCTTTTCTTTTCTTACTGCCAACATCATCCTCATCCAAGTCAATTATCTCATTTTGGCTAACCAGGGTATCCCTTGGACCATCTTTTGTGGTATTGCCATCCTCATTTGATACATTTTGATTTAACTCAATGACAATCTCACCTTGACCTTCCTGTGGCGGTGAGGTATTGTCAATGCCATCTTTAATAATGTTTGGTGGAAGAGTTGATGATGTACCTACACCTTGATCTGATGGATTAGAAGCTTTGCCAATTCCAAAGTAAGACTATATGGTATCTCCACATTTTGGCCATTTTGATGGCCTCCTAGTCTCTTCGTTACCCTCAAGATTCTTACCCTTGTTGCTCTCAACATATTGATATATCACTTCGAATAAAAGATGGAAAAAAATGTCTTCTTGTTTAAGAAGGACAGACCGATAGAGAATATAGATCCCATTCCCTACTCAAAATCATGTTTAAAACTGAAGCAAGAATGGAAAACAGATAAATAAATCTTATTATTATAACTAATAACTAATAACAATATGAAGAAATGATCACTCACCTTTGAGTCTACGTTTTTGGTTTTCGCTAAATTCTGAATCGAGAAGTAGAACCTCAGAACCGAACAAAATGTGTAAGAACAAATAACAGTTTCAATTGTATTTATATCATCCATATTTGGTGACTTCCGCGGGATTTTTAAATGGTATGTTAAAAATTTGGCGAATCCCGTGTGCTTATACAACGATACCTTGTAATTTTCAAGGCGAAATGTGTCCTCGAATGTAGTTATTTTTAAATATTATTGGTGAAATAGGTTCTCATAAGCAACTATTTATAAATTATAATTGGCGAAATGGGTCTTCACAAGCAACTATTTGTAAATTTTAATTGATGAAATGGGTCCTCATATAATGTTGTTTTAATAGTATTGGCGAATATGTTGGTGTTTTATGACATGCTCCCCGGGATTCCAGGCAAATATATTAATCAGTCCATTGGAAACGCGTAGTCTGTTAAGTCGAATTTATTGCCTAAACATGCCTCGTAAAAAAAAACCGTTGGCGAATGGACATGCATTGGACCGATAGTTCGTGAAATTTGGGCGATTTGAACACCCTGTTGGATACGATAAATTTGCCAATTTTGATTTGCCCGATTCCTAGAATTTGCCAATTGGCGAAGATTCGCCACTAAAGGTTTCCCTGTCATGAAATGTCATTGGTGAAAAAATTGAAGAGTTCAAATTTCTAAATTGCTAACTATGATATAGCTCCACAAGCCATATAGATGGATATAAGTATACAAAAATAGCCTTACAGATGAAACATCCCAATCAATATAGTATCATTCATTGGATTTGTTCTTATGTTTTCATTTAATAGATTTTAGTCACTATTGGATTTTTAGCTAAGTCGACTTACACCTGCATACAATGTAATACTAATATATACAATTGATCTTCTTCATTTATTTAAATAGTGACTTCAATTATAAATAATCGACCTTGTATTTTGTCAAAAAAATCATGCATTAATGAGAAGCCTAGTTTAAGCATCCAAATTTTTCTCTAAGATAGATTATGGTTGTGGTAAATTTCATATGTAACAATATGTATTATGTAATTGCTTACAATTACATATAGAAAATGAATAACTATGTATTATTTAAAACTAATCTTTCATTTACTTTAATTTCATACCAAGCTATGAAAGATCACTATTTTCACAACTTATAAACCACCCTCTAACTCTTATTTCATGATAATTGTATGTTGATTTGATATATATCTACACAATTTAATTCATTTAATTCATTTAAGAATTCTTATCAAAGAAAAACACTTAGACATATGAAATTGTTATCTAGTGTAATTAGATTTGTGAATTTGATATTATTGATCCAAACCCATGCAATAATACCGATAAGCTTCTTTGACTATAGTTAATCAAATCCCCAAACTTATAAAATAAAATAAGTTAAATAAATAAAATTTTCCTAGACATTTATTAATATTGCTCATTGGTTGGCTAAATTGAAGCATACAAGTTCTTTTTTTTCGATTCTAATAAATCTTCTATTAACACATATTTGGTCTAGGCTCTTAAATTTAAAATATAGAGAAAGTGAAACCTCTTCGTACCTAGAATTAATTTTCTATAAATAATAGACAACATAGGAACTGCATCAAATAGACCTAGTTAAGTGTTGGATAAATATTTTATTACATTTCATAATATAGTCATTGTAATTTTCATTTCCTAATGCTACCTAAATTATCTAGACAATAGAGACATGAGTTTGAAAATATAGGACAATAAACCTTCCAATAATTCTTGAAGATATTTGACTCTAGGCAAAAGGGATCTCTGGTATAAATTTGATAAAGGAAGTAGGGAACAATATATGTTATGAATTCTTCCCAGAATAATGCATGTCTTTAATTTAAGTACTCAAATATGTTGTATAGGATTTCTTTTATGAGTGGGTAGGGTTTAGTTACTAAATAAATGGTTAAATAATTCCTTTAATGGCTATGGTACGTAGATTATTAAGATTAAAACTTATTCTTGACAAATGCTCGTTGATTTATTTAACCATCATGGGTTTATTTCCTAATGAATATTGTTAAAGTTACCATGCATTATGATTTCTCTTTTCCTTATTAAGATTAAGTATGTTAGGTATAGATTTGAGAACTAATTAAAGAAGGAAAAAAAAAACAACAGTGTTCAGCTTATTAATGGCGCATTTGTCTCACATTTACAAGTAAAGTCTCGTGCTTGAGCTACTGCATCTATAGCCTAACATAACTGCAATTACGTCATGTATGGCATTGTCCCTATAAATTATCAGGGAGAAATAAGGAACATTGGTTGATTAAATCCAAAAGAAGGGAAATCTCCCTTGGAATTATAACCTAACAAGTTAATAATGAAATGAATCAAATCCACTAATGACAACCTAGAAAAACCCAAAGTAGGAATTTTCTATGGTGCAATATAATTCAAATTTGAAGACACATTGTTCAAACGAGTCAAGGTTGATGAATATTAATAGGAAATAGGTTAGATGAATGTTGTTAGGTAAATAAAAAATGGTCAAGTCAACCATTTGTTATTTTTGCTTCCCTTTGTGTGTGGCAACCATAAAGAAACTATCTAGGGGAACGATAACCCTAGAAAGGGTTGCATACCCACCTTTTTATAGCTAGTTTGGGAAACTAAGGATGCTCCCAGTACTCAGGCATTCAGGAACGAGGTTTAGGGAAAGAGAGATCCCCCAAGCATTCCAAAGAAATAAATATATACAAATATACTTGAAAGAATCCTGTATGGATTGCTTGTTCCCCGTGGCCCTTAGGCCAATTTCTAAGGCAGGTTTCTAGACTAGAATTTAAATTTATATACCCCTTAGGATGGCGAACTCAATACACTTTCAGTAGGAAATGTGGTCATCGGGGAAGTGACTTGAGATCCGAATGATCCCGATGAGTCCAAGACTTTATCCAAAGCACATACCTATCGTATGATAGATGCCCACTTCGTTTAGGTGGATGCCTATTCCAACTATATGAAGAGATGTATTCCTATTCCATATGAATAGATGAAGTGAATTCTTGTTCTGTATGAACAGATGATATACCTATCCAATATGGATAGAAGTTCTCGAGTATACTTGTGAACGAATACTTGAACACAATATATATAGTTGTGTTTTGGGTTAGAATTAATTGGGTCCTTACAAAATTCAATTGTCGAGATCAACATCCAATCAAGTCATTTCATGCAAAATTAAGACCTTGGAGAGATTTATTAGAGTTCGGTCCTCTAAGGTTTTTCATTCAAGGGTTTGGTGAGTTGCAATAAGCTAGTGTTCATTCATCATTTCTTCCATTCATGTTTCATTTAATTTCAAGGTTTAATTACCAAAATGAGGTTTCACAAATTCAAACCTCCATTCACCAAAAAAAAACAACTTTTCCCTCTCTTTGTGTTTGCAGATATTAGGTTGAAGAAGGATCGAAGATTGATCAAAAGTGCAGTTTTGCAAAGTTGTCAAAGTCATTAACATTGTCATCAAGCCACAAAAAATCACTTGCAAAATTATATTTTGACTTTGTGACTATGAAATATGGAGGAATCGAGAGGGCGGATCCAAGAGAAGAGGATTGTGAAAATATATTTTGGATTTCTATAGAAGGACCCATTTTCCCTGGGGCGAATTTATCCTAGGAGGACACTCAATAGATGCTTTTGGTGACAGGTGCATAAATTTATAACCTTCTTAGCTCTGTTGAAACTTTGTTGATTTTTTTAGATTAAAGTTTTACATTGATGATTCATGTTTTACATTGCATTTTTGCATTCATTTGGTATTTTTCATTTATCTCCCAAAAGTGCATTTCTGACCTTGTCCTTAGTCACAAGGAAAACAACAAGATCTCCCTTAAGAAAGACTCACCTAAGGGTTGCAAGTCAATCTTGACCTATATGATCTATTTTTCCTAATTAACCAAGGAAGATAGGTGCATCATACCCCCTACATATTGGTGAACCTATTTCCTTATGTTTTAGGAGGAAACAAGCTTCTTAAGGATGTTGATACCAAATGGATATCCTTGCATAAAATAGTGCAACAAGTTTTTTTAGAATATCGATTCTTGATTGGAGTAATGCACAAACATCACCACACAGTAGAAAAATCTCCTGACATCTTACATAGGTTAAGTGATATAGAGACACTCTTAACTTTAGCATGTATTCTCCCCATGCTAGATGAAATGAACAATCTTGTGAAAAAATCCCAAGATAAAATTATGCATATTTAGAATGTACTAAACTATGCAGAATGACATGAATGACCCTCGATAATCTATATCTATCAGATTATCCATTTCAAAGTCCAAAATTTATAAGTTGGTAGTTAACTACAGATTTGAACAATCCTAAAAATTATTTATAGTTTAATGCTAGTGGGTAGTTATGTGTCTTTGTACGTGGATTTGAGATACCAATGCACTACTGTATGACATTCAGGCACTCTACCAGAGAAGTACCTATTACAAAGGAAGATTTTAATGACATTTTTAAATTTCTAAGTGGTATTTTAAAATTGTAGCATCGTAAATTGTCACCCTTGTCAATTTCACATTATGTTTTCTCCCCTCTAAATTATTGGACCTAATTAAGCTCCTAACTTCCTAAATTATGCATTTCCAGGCCCATTTTTACCATTTTTCAATAGATTGAAAGCATTGAAAAAATGCATCCAATTCATATTTTTCCTTAGACACTTAATGTCCTGGAAAATAGGGTTAGGACCCATTCACCCTAGGGCAAATAAGTCATATTCTGTTGGGACCCAATTTTGAAAAGGTCGCTATTGGGATCTATTTTTTGAGAAATTGAATAAATGCCTATAAACACCTAGTCTTTTCACCATCTGAAACTAGAAGAAAGAAAGAAGGAGATTTTATGAGAAATCATTATTATCAAGAGCAAGTCAAGAGTAAAATTTCATATATTCATTACAACAATTCAAGATCTAATCATCATGCCAAATCCTATGTGCATTTATGTGTTCATGTCATCATTGTTTTGTGAAGACTAACCCCTTTTGTATGTCTCCAAATGTAATTCCCTCTTTGAGTAAACTAATATAAAGTCAAATAAATAACAAAGAATACTAGAATTCAAGGGGTAAAAGATAGTCTTTTTACTTCTAATAAATAATATTCTCTTAATGTTATGGATCTAATAAGAAAGATAAAACCTTTCCTTTTGTATTTAAGCAAAATGATAATTTTCCATTAGAGCTTTTTACATTACCATTCTGATAAGATAATAAGAAAACTAAAATTAATAATAATGTTTAATAAAATTGTGTGTGATAATATCCTATTCCTAGCACCACTATAATATATTAAAAACACTATGAAAAGATCCATTTTCTTTAATCAGGCATAAGTATTCGTGTAAATAAATTTACATAGAATCTTGTAACATAGTGATCAAGATCACTAAATGCTAGAGTAAAAAGGATATAAAAAATATTCTTTAGTGGCACCAATTAACCATTTGATATTCAAGATTTAAGGATGGAGTTATGTTAGGTGGAAAATGAAAGAATAGGTATGCATCTATGGAGTGACGATAATAAGTTATCAAAGTGGGTTCACTTAATATGAAAACTCAATCAAGGTAGAAAAGAGGCACAACAATATGAAAATCAAAGAGCCATAATCGTCAGTAGTAACGACAATGCTAATAAAAACTTTCAACAAAAATACATGTCAAAGAAATTGAATGATTCCAAAATAGATTAAGTAATGGCGTAAATCCTAACTATGAATTTCAAGAGCCAAAAAAGAAATCAAATTGCATGCATAGTTCAATTACTATTAAAGAACGATTACAAGCAAAATATCACAAGTTTACAATCCCACCCAATCTGGAATAAAAGAAAAGTTAGATTTATTACTATAAGTTCACCGATTTTCTCTAAAACTAGTATCTAATGACAAATTTCATTTGACTATATTAATTGGTAATGCATAAAAACACACAAAATTTTATTCACAAGAAAATAAGAAATCAATACAAAGGAATTGCATGCAGAAAATATATGAATAATGCTTTTATCAAAAGTTTCATAGTTACCACGAAAGTGACAGATACAAATATCATGTTGAATAACCAATACTAGAAGCATATGATACCAACACTTTCATTAGTGGCTACTAAAATAAGATTGAGAAAAAAGAAACACCTGTTTGTAATCAATTTCTAGCGTCCATGATAGCAAGTAAAGACCGAGGGAAAATGAAATGAATGTTGCGCATAAAATATGGAAGATGAGTAAAAAAATCAAGAACTATGATTCCATTGTGAAGTCCATGAACATGCTGAAAGGGCTGATGCAAGAAGTTGAGTCCACAAAAAGCTCAAAAAGTGAAAGTTTTTTTGCTATTTTTCAAAATTTGTCACACTTGGACTGAAAATTTGAGGCACTTACACAATGAATCTTAAAATAATCCAGTAATACAAAATTTATCATTTTGAATCTAGTTTCCAAATATGTAATTTATTCAAATACCTAGATGATAGAAATTAAATTTTGATAGGGATGTATAAAAACCACTTTTTTAAAGTCTCTTTTTTTACCATACCATGCACATGTACGAACACCACTTTTTGACCCAAATAAAAGTATTTTGATAATTCCTTTTGGGGAAAGATAGCTAACAACATAAATATTGATGAGGAATATTTTTTGTAAATTTTTTTAATATATTTTTTTTATTGAATTTTTATCAACCTTAATTGTTGTTTTTAAAAATCAACGTGTACGGACAACATAATTGGACCTAAACTAAAAAAAAAAATGAATCTTTGTTTTTTCATTGTGTATAGAATTGTCTGAAGATTGATGCCATATAATATTTTTTACAAGAAACTTAACCAAAAACAATTATTAAAAAAAAAAAATCCTAATATTTCAAGTGTATGGACTAATTTGCTTAGAAATTAATTAGAAAATATCAAATATAATCCAATATTAATAAAAATATATATATTTGTAAACTAGACATTGTGTTCTCTAATGGGTTTCAATTTCATAGATTGATTCAAAAAAAATTCCATCAGCCATATTACCAAAGTTGGACATTCTTCTTGAATCTTCCTTAGTTTTTTAGTTGCAGGTCAAAGGCTAAGCATTGGGTTGCCAAGCCTTTCCTGAGCCTAAAAATGAGGTAGCATGTGGGTTGGGGATTCAAAATTTTAAAAACATGTATGTGTTCTTAAAAACGCGTACGCGTTACAAAACGCATACACGTTATTTATTTGCTTGATTATTAAAAAAATATTTGATTTTAGAAATGCGTATGCATTTTAAAACATGTACACATTTCTAAAAGATTTTTTTTTTTAAACAAATGACTTGTATGTGTTATAGAATGCGTACATTTTTTTTAGTGCATAAGCGTTATTATAGGCTTGGGTACCTAATGCATAAAACATACGTGTTTTTTTTATAACGCATACGTGTTTTCTGCGAGATTTTTTTTTAGCTAAAACTTCCCCTCTTCGTGGACTCAACTTCTTGATTTTACCCGAAAGGAAGATGTTACTATGTATAATCCCCAGGTAAAGGCAAATAGAATCGACCGTCATCAAAACCAGGAATGTGCTTCTATATTAACTTATTAAAGGTTTATATTGTTTTACCAAAATGAGATATTTAATTTAAGGAAAGGAAATGCAGAGCTTAGCAAATATAAATGCATACACCAACTTATCAAGTAGATGTATTAAAAATAAGAGACTAAAGTACCACAATAAATGAATATACTGGATCGAGAAACTCAAAGGCATCGAGAAAACACAAGTTTTCTTATTGATTTACAAGTAGAATTTCAAATACTATGTGTTCATAAATAGGTTTATCAATTTATTAGGATGATAAACGAATTCAAACATTGAGGTAACTATTGCATATGTATCAATAAACCTGAATCATGACTTCTACCAAATATCAGAGATTGCTTACATATTATCTTACAAAACAATTCTCTTTCCAACATATTCTAGCATTTACTTGTTGTGTAGCAATTTTATATTGATAGAATACTACAACATAATAGCATTACATTTAATTTTATGCATTAAAAAGAAAACTAGAAATTTAACACAAAATTTTCCTCCGCTTGCAACCAATGTTTATTTCCAAGCAGTAGGGTGAAGCCACAATAGTGGTTTACAATTCAAGTCAAGAAGGAAAACTCACAAAAAATGACCCCAAGGCAAAAAAAAATGATTTTAGGGGTTGGTAAGAACCTATTGGTTTGATCGAACCCCTTTAAATTTTTTCTGCCAAAAAAAACAAAACAATGCATAAGAAAGGGATTCGAGTGAACCCCTAGAGGTTCGCTTGAACCCCTATGGGTTCGAACGAACCCCCTTATCCCTCATCCCCCATCTGAGACACAAAAAAAACCTAAATTTTGGCATTTCAGAGTTCGGATTGAGGATGAAAATTGAGGAATCTTCACAAACCCAACTAGAATCAGGTAGTCCTCAAAACGATCTATCCAACGAATATAATTTTAATATGTTTTGGTTTTATTATGTATGTGTTTTTTTAGTTTTATTAAACATAGGTTTTTCACTAAAAATCAAGCTCTTTGTTCTGCACATGTGTAAAAACAGAAGATTATCAAAATAAAATTTTAAAAAATATGTTTGCGCTGGGTATTGATGTCATTTATCCATTAAAAAAAAAAATGAATTTCGATACATACAGAAAACTTTATGTTGTATACAATCCGCCTATGTCTGAATTGCAATTGGTTTGACTTTGAAACTTGATTAAGGAAAAAATATTCAATAAAAAACTATGAGACCAAATGAACGTGCTAGATATCAGAGTTACAAATCTAAATTCAAAAAAATTAGAATTTTATCCTTCATAAAAAAAAAGTTATGTTGTATGCGGTGAGCGTCACTTTTTAAAAATGTTGTTTTCTGAAAAGAAAAAAGAAAAAAATAGTTTTCATGGGAGATTGTAAAAAAAGTGCAATCTGATTCCAAAAATTTTGAAAAAAATATTTTTAGAATCTACAGACAAAATGTGATGAGACTCTAGTTTGCATCATCTTCAAATTCCTCACGGTTTAGCAGCTATATGTGCCCGAATATGAAGATTTAGTTAAAAATAATAATTTCAGTGTCCAGTTTGGCCAAGAATTGTAAACCACTATTGTGGGATCACCCAGTAACTAATTTGATCAGCAATATTAAATAATTTTCATACATCCAATGTTTTTTAGCAATCTAGATCACTTCCTTAATGTAATGCCCTGCCGTGTGAACCCCAAAGGACAACAAAATACCACACTAATTTTTTTATTATTATTATTTGAAAGCGAAACATTGTATAAGATAAATATGTACATTCATTACATGGTAAGCAATTATGCATTTGCAAAGTCATCTACGTCCTCTAGGGTACATAGAACGGTCATTATGAATCCTATTTTTTATCAAAAACGAAAGCGAATAAAAACCAAGATTATATAATGATGACATACAACCATCCATGATAAAAGAGAGGAAAATGATACATCATTTTATTACAATTCAATTTGTAGTTCCATGATACAACTATGGAACATATTTCCATAGATACAACACATCAAAGATACAATAGTACATTACATAATGATTTTCTTATATCAACGGGAAGGGTATATCAAAGAACAATTACATCAATGAAGGATAAGGTACAAGTTGAGGAAAATTCTTCAACAACGTGAAGCTTTGTAACTCTGCATTCGCTTCTGCATCACGAACACAACCTGGGAACCCAATGGAGTGCGTAGCACATTCCACCTAACCACATGGACCCGAAGGCCCACCCCCCATGGTAGGAGATGACAAGAAAGGACCCACGACCAAGACAGTCAAGCAGAATGAACACAAGACCAAACTATAAAGTCAACCAAAACATAACATACAACAATCTCAACAACCACTTAAAAGGTGATTTCTTCTAGAGGCACACAAAGGGAAAAGCAAGAGATACTATAACACCAATATTCATATACTCCCAACTGAAGGGCATGCAAATACTTGGGTTCCCAAAGAACTCACATCATGGAACTCCACAATGACTATGTAAAATCTACAAAGGAGACAAGTGTATAATAAAAGTAATAATCATGACTACAATAACAATCAATTGAGCACAACTCAACTTGAAAAAAAATCCAATAATTCAGCTTGAACAACCAACCAAAGGGCAGGTGCATGGAAATGGGTAGAAATTTTGTGGACACCCTCCAAAAAAAAAGTTGAAAACCATAACGCGAGCGCGTTATGTATCCGTTAAACCTAGGCAAGGTCTCGGCGGCTACAACTACAAACAAATAACGTGAGCGCGTTATAACCCACTCGCGTTATTAACTGTTAAAAGAAAAAAAAAATGCAAATCTCTCATTTGCATTTCAACTGGTTATTTTGTTGCATCCGCGGCCAAAAACCCTAGAATATCGTGCTCGTGTTCTAGGAGGAGAATTTCTTCATCAAGAATCCATATTTCTTCACAATGATGGCACCACGACGATGAGGAGCCATAAGAGGTAAGGATTCTATGGTTTTTGTTTTGAAATTGTTAGTTTTAGGTTGAATTTGATATCTATTTGTTTGAATTTTTAGGAGATGCAAATCAACCTGCAAACCCTCAAAACCCTCAATAGGAATACCAACCAAATCCTCAAGATCAAAATCAACCACAACATCAACCTCCTCCACCAATCACTCAACCCCCTCTTGGCACTCAACAAAATTTAATGAGTGAAATTGAGAACAACAAAAAACAAATTAAGGATTTGATCAATAGGTTGAGTGATCCAAATAGTTCAACCATAGAAAGAATGACCCTAGCAAATTCATTGAAAGATATGTTAACAAACGTAGATTCAATTAGCAAACAAATAACTGGATGGGAAGATAGGAGGCAGGCGGCTAGGGACTATTATGCAAATAAACTATCATACAAGGATGTGAAAGATTTAAAAATTACAAAAGGTGATTTATGCTCATTATTCACCGACCCACGCAAAAATCAAAATATTACCCTCAATGCGAAGAGGTTTCCTATCCATTGGTGCCACCACCAACAGATGAAGGATCGGTTTTATGATAAGTGGTACATGTTCTTCGATTACCCATCGTGCAACAATTGCAAGGTCCCACAATATTTCCTTAGGAAACTATACAGTGAGTTCATATTGAACAAAATCCCAAATTATTTTGATATGAGGGATTTCCAAGGGAGAGGTGGGGGGTCAGCTCAGGGTAGACGTGGTGCACAGTTGAATCCTATGCGGCAAGGTGGACGAGCTCTCAATAGGCCACCTCATGAGCATGTTGTTATGCCTTTCATCGTGAAGGAAAGTGCTAGTGTAGAGACATTGCAGGTAATCAGCACTTTGACCCAGAGTGTCATCCATCATACTAGCCCTATTCTATAGCGCCATCCAGGGGAGTCTTCTAGTGGTGGCATTCGAACACATGTGTGTCAGTCTTGCGGGGCTACTTGTTCACATGACCCCACTGACCCTCAGGAGACTGGTACGTAGGATTCGTCTGCAGCTATGGAGATGGAGAGGGCAGCTGACATTTTGCATGAGGCATATGGCATTGATAGTCAGGTAAACATTAGTGCATGTGTTCATTGAATTTAATTTATTAAATTTCAATTTTGAAATGCAAGATTAACTAAAAATGTTTTATGATTTTAATAAAATTGCAGGATCACAGTGTTGAGACTGGATACACCGGCCCCCCACCAA
The DNA here is from genome assembly GCA_007115665.2 of Sequoiadendron giganteum. Taxonomy (NCBI): domain Eukaryota; kingdom Viridiplantae; phylum Streptophyta; class Pinopsida; order Cupressales; family Cupressaceae; genus Sequoiadendron; species Sequoiadendron giganteum. The sequence continues at coordinate 482,521,275 of CM021102.1, forward strand.
CCTATTTTTGCAGTACACTTATCACTAGGGTATGTAACTAGTAAACAATTATAAGTTTATTGGATATTAATGGCATTGTTTTACGAATGGTAATTTAATATGCAATTTTGGATGTTGAACAAACTAATATTGGAGGTTTTGCTGGAACACTTCCCAGTGGTGGTGGATTTACTCAAACCTTCACGTAGGTAATAGAATAAATATTTTAATTAAAGAATCAAGTACTTAATAGATTTGTGTAGTTTATACATGCACATCATTGATTACGTTGAATAATTTGTTGTTTTATTTTCAGTTGTTACGAGATGATACACTTCTGAATGTGATGAGGGCAATGGATATTAGTGTGACATCTGCTATACAATCCTCGATGGATCTAATAGAAGAGGTATGAGGCAAATTAGTAAATTTTAATTTCCATTTGTTGTTATAGATGTTAGTTAGTGAAAAATCAAATCATTATTGATTCACGTAGTTTTTGTCTATTTGTATGGTTTATGCAGGGCTTGAGCACGCCTAAGCATGGGCGTGAGGATATTTCCCTCGTGGAGAGAGATCGTGAGATGGTTGTAAGTGATTATTTTGTCAAATATATCATTTTTTATAATGTAATTTCTATATATTCATGTCTTTACTTCTTATTGTAATAGTTAAAACTTCACCATGAACTAAACCCTAAGAGGAGTAGCAGGAGCACTCCATGAGTGCAGCAAAAATGAGTGACAGACCTATCGCCATCTGAGCGAAAAGGAAAGGGAAATATTTTATTTCATGCGCATGGAGAGCAATGACTTTTGATTCCAGAGTCCTTTGTTGTATGCCTGCATGGCAGTTTTGTACATATTTTTTATTGGACATATTTGACATTGTATGCCTAGATGGCATTCTCGTAAGCCTATATGGCTATTTGCTTAATACAAATATCTTTTATCGATGCCTATCCATATTTGCATTCTAAATTGATGGTTCAATAGATATGAGTTGCATGTATTCAAGTGTATACTTTACAACTTACGTGTATACTTTGTGACTTACATGCATTCGAGTGTATACTTTGTGGCTTACATGTTTTCATGCATATACCTTGTATTCGTGCATATACTTTGTTTTAATTTGTGTATACTATGTATTCGTGTGTATACTTTTTGAGGCTTACGTGTTTTTGAGTACTTGTACTTCCCTTATTGATATGTACATGTTTGAATTATTCACATGTATAATTATTAATTGGTAGGATCATGCATTGATCTATGTCATTCTCAATGCATGATCCTTGAGATGGAGTAAGAACACCCTCAAGGTCAAAGGGAGTTTCACATGCATTCTTCGTGGGCTCATTTTGGTAGTGAAACCAAAAACCTCTTGCATCATTGAAACGAATTTTTTTTCCTTTATAGCAGGTCTGAAGCCATTATCATTCTCCATCATTTCTTCATGTATCCACTCCCCATTAATGGTTGTCTCATGACCTTCATGAAAGCAAGCACTTCTCTCATTTGTGATAGAAGAAATGTATGAAGATTTATCTTCCTCCTTATGAACCATTCATTATCATGAGAGAATGGGTTCTTGTGAACCACTACTAATGAATCGTGGGTCAATGAATTTGACTTGTAAAACTACACGATTGAATCCTGATAGCAATATCACAATATTTATATATCTAAATGTGTTATTTCCTTCAGCTAAAATTTGTGCTTATACTTATGTGATTGATGTATGTTTGTGTATGGGATCATAGTAATTTCTATTTGATGATGGTATTGTGTCTTTAAGGTTTATTTATTAAAGGGTGCATGAAACAAGTTTTAAATCCTTACAAATCTTTGAATTTCTTAGGTTTTTCTATTTGTCGAGTCTAGGCTCCGAGCCCGAGCCCAAGTCAAAAAATGGCTTGTCAAGTCTAAGGCGAGTCCTAGTCTTGTAACACTAGTGTGAACACATCGAGGAATGATGAATATGTCGATGAAGAGAGAAACCATCCTTGTTTCCAAACAAACCATGGTATAGATATGGTTGGTCGAGATAAAACATCACTCTCCTGGATAGTTTGAACCATAATCTTTCATGGCTACAAACACACCTTCATTATGTGTGTTCTTGATCCTACTGAAGAAATGGTGGAACATGTTGTAGGTCAAATATTGTAACCCTAAGTCCACAAGAAGGTTACTTGTCCTGATTACCGCAAATGTCTTTAAGATGTTCATCCTTCTTGAGTAATGTGAACTATTGATGTTATCTAGATCTTTGAAACTATCTGCAATCATGTGCAGTACTGTAGAAGCTAGAGCTATATCTAATACTACAAATGACTACTCAATGGAATCCTGATAGCAATATCACAATTTGACACATTGTATAAAATACATCCTACTTATCAATTGATGAGCTAAAGGGGCTCTATAATGAATTTTTCATAAGGCACAACACTTGTTGAAGGTTTTGCAAATGGGGTTGCAAGCTAAGTGGGCTTAACCTTGGGGAAAAAACTTTGTGGTTAAGCGCTTGAGCTAGAGTATACTGGAATGGGTGACCTCCCGGGAAGGCCTAGTGCCTCACCTCTATGACCATCACTTAGATGCAATGAGTGCTAAGTGGGCCATTCAATATCATTTCAAATTTGTTGCTTTAAGCAACTTACAAATTTGCTACTTAAGACTCCTCCAACCTAAGGGATCGATCCGGTGGAACATAGCTCGGAGCGATTCCATGTGTTTTGGTGCAAAAGAGGACCATTCCTAATGTAAACATACCTATTTGGATGTGTTGGAATAGTCTGCTTGGTCACACAAGTCACAGAACGAAAGTTGCACCACTTTGCAACTTTGCACTGCTTGCATTTCATGCTTTTTCCATCAAGTGAAAATCCGCCACCACTGGAAAACCACTCTGAGATAGCCAAAACCAAGAGATAGTTTTGTAGATAGGCTCAACGCGATCCTATAGGATTAGACGAGAAGTTTTTAAGTATCACGGTATCCGAGTACTAGCATGCTGAAGTTTGCAGCCATTTTGCACTTTGGACCCTTAAGGGATCGATCCGATGGAACATAGCTCGGAGTGATTCCACGTGTTTTGGTGTGAAAGAGGACCATGCCTAGCGTAAACATACCTATTCGGATGTGTTGGAATAGTCTGATTGGTCACACAAGTTGTAGAACGGAAATTGCACCACTTTGCAACTTTGCACTACTTGAATTTGATGCTTTTTTCATCAAGTGAAAATCTGCTGCCACGAGAAAACCACTCCAAGATAGCCAAAATTGAGAGATTATTTTCTAGAGGGTCCAATTCCTTTGTGTAGGATCAGACGAGAAGTTTCTAAGTATCACGGTATCTGAGTAATAGCATGTTGAAGTTTGCAGCCATTTTGCACTTTGGCACCTTAAGGGATCGATCTGGTTGAACGTAACTCGGAGCGATTCCACGTGTTTCAGTGCAAAAAAATACCATTCCTAGCATAAACATACCTATTTGGACATGTTGGAACAATTAGTTTGGTCAGACGAGTTGCAGAGCGAAAGTTGCACCACTTTGCAACTTTGCACTGCTTGAATTTGACACTTTTTCCATCAAGTGAAAATCTGCCGCCACAAGAAAACCACTCCAAGATAGTCAAAATTGAGAGAGGTTTTTCTAGAGGGGCCCAACACCTTTTTGTAGGATTAGATGAGAAGTTTCTAAGTGTCATGGTATCCGAGTAATAGCATGTTGAAGTTTGCAGCCATTTTGCACTTTGGACCATTAAGGGATCGATCCGGTTGAACATAGCTTGGAGCGATTCCATGTGTTTCGATGCAAAAGAGGACCATGCCTAGCATAAACATACCTATTCGGATGTGTTGGAACAGTACACTTGGTCAGACGAGTTGCAGAACAGAAGTTGCACCACTTTGCAACTTTGCACTACTTGAATTTGACACTTTTTCCATCAAGTGAAAATATGCCGCCACGAGAAAACCACTCCAAGATAGCCAAAATCGATAGATTTTTTTCTAGATGGGCCCAACGCCTTTTTGTAGGATCAGACGAGAATTTTCTAAGTGTCACGGTATCTGAGTAATAGCATGCTGAAGTTTGCAACCATTTTGCACTTTGGACCCTTAAGGGATCGATCTGGTTGAACGTAGCTCAGAGCGATTCCATGTGTTTCAGTGCGACAAAAGACCATGCCTAGCATAAACATACCTATTCAGACACATTGGAGCAGTTAGTTTGGTCACACGAGTTGCTGAGCGAAAGTTGCACCACTTTGCAACTTTGCACTGCTTGAATTTGACACTTTTTCCATCAAGTGAAAATTCACTGCCACGAGAAAACCACTTTAAGATAGCCAAAACCGAGAGAGGTTTTTCTAGAGGGGCCCAATTCCTTTCTTTTGGATCAGACGAGAAGTTTCCAAGTGTCACGGTATCCGAGTAATAGCATGTTGAAGTTTGCAGCCATTTTGCACTTTGGACCCTTAAGGGATCGATCTGGTTGAACGTAGCTCGGAGCGATTCCACATGTTTCAATGCAAAAAAATACCATGCCTAGCATAAACATACCTATTCGGACGCGTTGGAGTAGTTAGTTTGGTCACACGAGTTGCAAAGCGAAAGTTGCACCACTTTGCAACTTTGCACTGCTTAAATTTGACACTTTTTCCATCAAGTAAAAATCCGCAGCCACGAGAAAACCACTCCAAGAGCCAAAATCGAGAGAGGTTTTTCTAGAGGGGCCCAACTCCTTTTTGTAGGATCAGACAAGAAGTTTCTAAGTTTCACAGTATCCGATTAATAGCATGCTAAATTTTGCAACCATTTTGCACTTTGGACCCTTAAGGGATCGATCCGGTTGAACATAGCTCGGAGCGATTCCACATGTTTCGGTGCAAAAGAGGACCATGCCTAGCATAAAAATACCCATTTCGATGTGTTGGAACAGTCTGCTTAGTCACATGAGTTGCAGAAAAATGTTTACAAATTCTTTGCATGACCTTTATATGACCTTTTTCACATTGTTTACATTTCAAAATTCAAAGTTTGCAAATTTTCCTACTCAAGGCATTTACAGAACAAGGTGCTACTACACCAAACATGAAATCCAACCTTAAAATATTTGAGTATATCTCCTTATGTAATTAAATCTTATTACAATGCCTCTAGCACTTCGTTCTCTCAAATCTTTTACAATGTCACTCATACATTCAAGATTCTCTTCAAATGTCTACATCATAGGTGCTCATTATGAGGTTAACTTCAAATGAGTAACTTGAGATTCCCTCGCTAAGCTTCACATGCTCTCTTATAATGGCTTGAAATCAAAATTGATATTTGTCAAAATCATCAAAATAAGTATGTTGCATTGCTTTTTTGGTTGAGATTCTCTTTGATGGCTCTTAAATCAGCATTTTTTAAAACGAAAAATCAATCAACCCTTAGTAGTTTACTTACAAATATGCAAAGTAAAAGAGAAAAAGAAAGAGCATCCAAAATGGAAATGAAATAAAAATAGATGGAAGGCACTTACAGATGTTGCATGCAGGCATCAAAATAAGGATGTTGCATTGCTTTTCTGGTTGACATTCTCTTGGATGGCTCATATATCTGCATTTTTTGCAAGGGGACACCAATCACTATAAAATAAGATGATAGCTTTGGCATCAAACAAATTAATGTGCATACAAGTATAAATTAATAAGAACCAATGTGCATATACTTACAAATTAATCCAATGAACCATTTGGGTCTGCTCTACTCTTTATTGTGTCAAGTATTGCCTCATGGTCAGACTCACGGACCTTCCATAATGTCTTGTTCAAAGGTCTACCCCCATATTTGGTCAAATGAACATTGGATGCCATTACAAGGTTTGAGTACTGAAGAATCTTATGATGCATGTCAAAGTCCTGAAATAGCCAATGTTTAACACTTGAATGTGGGTACCTTCTAAGCCATGTTCTAGTAACCACAACTGAACCTGTAGGGTATTCAATGTTTTCTCCATCTATAACTGGGGCCTCCAATTTCTTTTTGGTCTCAACACAATGACACAAGTAATAGTATGTTCCCTCTTCATTGTCTTCATCTGCAATAATTGCATAAACATGCCCTACATTGATATGTGCAAAAAATCTCTTGAAATTTGTCAACATTACGAATATAGGACAAAGTAAGATAACGATATGGAATTTTAACAACTGAGAAAGTAGATATATCACCTGGTTGAACTAGATCTGATACGTGGTCAAAGTCGACCGATGATTCCATATGTTTCAATTCCAATGCCGTCAGAGGGTGATACATGTGAAGTGGGCTAAGATAACTTGTGAACCATCTATCAACCCACTCCCCTAACTCACAATCATTCCAGGCTTGCACTGTACATGAAGAACAAAGGCATGCCATCGTTCGTGTATCGATACTCCATGAACCTGCATTTGAGTTAAGGAAAGAGTGTACCTCACTTGATCATGTTAGTGTGCAACATTCTTCATATGGTGCAATGTTAGTCTCATCCATCAACCAAAAAAATCTATGAACTGAAGATGTACCTTCATTACCTAGACCCATCAAAGCATTACACCACTCCACGATTGATTTTGCATCTGTCAAATTTGTACTGTCTTTATACTTTAACTCTTCTCATGCTAATTCTCTTTTCACGCATGCTCTTGCACCATCATGCTCCCCCTTTCCATGTTCGGCATCACAATAGTTCCACATATGTTGAACACCTGTAATGACATGCATCCTACACAACCAGTAGAACATGTGTGAGTTCTTGAACTATGTTGCACAATTATCAAACCATATTATATGTTGATTGTATTCTATGCCCCTCTGAGCCAAACCACTATAGAACATCTGGAAGCAACCTTGCATGAACTCTAGAGAATGTGTGCGATCATCACTAATGTAAAAGTGGTACTCCCTCAATACATTCCTTTGTTCATCTGTACTATCAGATGCATGAATGAATGCTATGTGCACAAATATTGAAACTTGTGTGGATTTGTAATACTATGATTGCACCTCATGTTGTGGTTGTAGAGTGTAGTTCTCTGCAAATTCAACCACAGATACTATGCTTCCAACTAGAAAGGTGTCTTTGCATAGCTTGAACTACGTGTCCAACCATCGGGCTCTATGGGTATGCATTGCATACTCATACAATATACTATGACGAAATGTGGTCATAAATTGGTATACTGGAATCTTCTCAATAACCAAATCACACCTTTCTGCTTGAGACCCATATTTTGTAGCATATGCCACTGTTTTATACTTCTCGAACTCTACTAGTTTTTGTCCCACTTCATCTATGCTTTCCATATGTTGACATACCGGCATATACTGGAAGCCACCACAATGCTCGCATGAACCATCCAAGCATGTTGTCCTATAGAATATCTGGCCATCCTCTATTTCACATAAAAAAATTGATAAGAACTCTCTTCAAGATTTTGGTGGGGTTTCTATGCCACAATCCTGCAAAACATCATTAGTATGCAAATCTAAACATATAGAACGATAAACATCATAATGGTTAGAAAACTCAATATGTAGTCTACAACAAAAAGTAGTCCATGTGTGATTTATCTTGACATAAAAAGGTTTAAGCATTTCAAAAAATCTTTGAGAAATACTAATTTGAGGATAATCATTTTCAAATTTCCAAAAAAATTGGGTTTGAATCATATCCAAAAAATACTTTGGATGTGGCTCATGATTCCGACTACCGATTCTCCTTCTTACCACATCCCTTTGATTTGGAGACGGCCTTGTTTTATTCTTCCAATACTCTTCAATTAGTGTTCTCAAGGCTTGGACAACTTCTTTATCTTTTCATGACAATCTCCCCGAGAATGCCCATAATTCATTTGTATCATTGCCCTCAATTCTTTATCGTCTTTGAATGGCTCTTGATAAACTTTTTCTACTAATTCTCGTTTGTTCACTAGTCTTTTTAATTAGACGAGCTCTCTTTGTTTGATAGCTTACGAAAGTTGATGTAATGACACGTAGGGTGACATTACTATCCTTTGAGCATGAGGTCTTACCCACACTCTCATAAGCATCCATTAGATTCTTCACAATAGTGTCTTCACTCGATGCATTCGATGTTCTCAACCCAAGAGTCTTCATGATGTTCCTATACTTTACACCCCGCATCATTTCAACAAATAGTTGACATCTTGCAGTCTCATTTAGCCTTTCAAAGAATCATTCCTAGATCTTATCAACATATCTTCTACAAGTGTGTCTTGAAATCTTACCTTTCGTGTGCTGCAAAATCTCATCATCAATATTAATCAAATACTTTTGCTTTCTACGCAAAATTCTAGGTGGTGTTCTCTTAGGTACATACATCTCAACATTAGAAAATTCATCAATATTTAATTGAGGTGGGCTAGATTGCATACCTTCGATCGAGGGTGGAGAAGAAGACATACCTTGAGGTTCAAATGGGGATGATGGCATACCTTCTTCATCAATTCCGAGTGATGATGTACTCTCAACTTGAGATGTGTTGGATGGTGTCCAACAATATTCACTTGCGGTACATGGTGTCCCTCCATATTCACTTGTAGTAGATGGTGTATGTCCATATTCACTTGTGCTAGATGGTGTCCCTCCACATTCGCTTGTGCTTAATGGTGTTCCTTCATATTCACTTGTCGTAGAGGGTGTGTCTCCAACTACGGTATCTGAATCTGTCTTACGACGATGCTTTCGTATTCGTGCCTATTGTGCTGTCAATTCTCGTTCTCTTTTTGATGGTTGAGGTTCCTCTACAATCAGGTTTTTTTCATCAATCGTTTCCAATTTCTTCTTTTCACGATATGCTGCCACCCAAACTCTCTCCTTTTCTTTCAAAGTTTCTTTCTCTTCATCTGTTAGTTTCCTCTTTGTCTTTTTCTTCGGCATGGCGGATAATTTTATCTATACCATGGTAATGAGATGAATATTAGCTCCTAAAAAATGTATCCATTCAAGTTAATTGAAAAATATATTTCATTGAAGGCTTCATTTAAATAATACTTACAATCATCATGTACAAAAGTTAACCTAGCATGTAGACAAATGTGTACAAACTATGGAAGCACTAGGCTGGCCAGAGCACATTTCTAACTAAAAGTGAATAACCATGATGGTGATTCTAAAAACTAATGAGTGAATGGAATTGTGAGTGTTTGATAAGTTTTTGGTGTAGGAGAACCTTGACAATCTATGCTTCCATTTTGAAATTTGATTCAATTATGGGTATCTTCATGTTGTAAGAGGGTCATTAAAGACATTTTCCATGTACCGATTATATGAGCTTTCAAAGGTGGTTGTTTGTTAGCTATAGGAATTGGGGGGATTTGGTTGTCATTGAAGAAGTTTTAAACAACCTCCATTGGCTCGAAGGGAGGATTTTTCTTCATTTTGAAATCCATTTTTTTGATTAAAAAAATGCTCTTTTGTAGAAATTCACTGGTTTTTTTGCACTTTTGTGCACTTGTACACATCTATACAGCCTCCCCTTGATACAAAACTAATATAATATTGTAGGAATATGTCTTAACTCTCTAATGCATCAGTTCTGAGGGCTTAACATTACGTTTGAAGGGAGCAATTGACAATTTTCTAAAACTGCTCATTTCAAGCCAGTCAAGGGTTTGAGTAGGATTTAATTATGAAATGACCATCCCACCTACTGTTATGACTTTTTTCTTAGTTGGATGGCATGTAAATTGTTAGAGTATGTTATTTTATTGTTTAACATGCCTTGTAATGAAACTAATGACAACAGGATGGGGTTCTTAGCTCAAACAAGCACTTTTCAATGAGAATTTGAGGAACCAAGGAGTGATTTTGAAAAAGTGTTGAAGGAGTGGTCTATGTAATGAACTTTTGACCTTGTGTAGGGTATTTTGAAGATTTTTGATGCTTTGGAATGTTCTGGGAAGGCCTGGGTATAAGAGTTTCTATAAACCCTCCCTCTTTGCATTGAAAAATGGGGGTTTTTGTATTGGAAGCCTAGTTGAGCAGGTAAGGTCCTAAGACCTAGAAATTATCTTGTTTTGAGACCTAATTAAAGACTATTTTTGGGTTTGGAAGTCTGGTGTGAAGATCTAAGGTTAGTTCCTTTGTAAAATTGGCCTACTTGGAGGCCTAAAATAGTGAAAAGGTCAGTTTTCTTAAAGTTGTCCCAAAGGAGTCATGTTTCCTCTAACTCTGCATCAAAAATGAGTATCACAATTTGAAGTGTGTGCATGGTTTGGGAGATGCATGTGACAGTTTGCAGATGCTTTTCTACTAGTTCTAATGTTTTGATGAAAAGATGATTGAGTTTGTTTGTTGATCTTCTTGAATTTAAGTTAGGGTCAGAAGTACCCTTGATGATTTGTGGATCCTGGTAGATGCTCTACATCAAGATTAAAATGGTAATTGGAAAGTGTATATAATTGTGTATATAATGGTAATTTAAAATGTGCTTTGACAACCTAAGGTTATAATGAAAAAAAAAAATGAAAGAAAGCCATAATAGAATGAAAGAAAATGTGTAAAGACTTCACATACCTTAAAAACCAAACTTTCAAGTGGAGGAGTTCAACCCAATTATGTAGCCTTAGCTTCTTCTTTCTTCAAACTCCACAAAAATTTGACTTGTTCAAAAGCTTGTTCCCTTACACACTTCAATTGTATATCAGTTTTCAATGGAATTCAAACTTCAATTGATATTATATGTCTTTCAACATGGAAACTCTACTATTTCATGCAAAGGTGGTAAAAAGATCATGGAAAAGGTGACAGAATGTGAAAAAGATGCTTGCACACTTCACAACATCATCAAAAAGCTTTTTTTTATTGGAGCATGCACAGAACCAGGGGAATATGTAGACTGTGGGCCTTCAAATCACGGGTATATCAAGTTTTTTACCATTTTAGTGGAGTAAAAAATGCGCTCGCGTTATAACGCGCTCGCGTTATGTGAAATTCGGTTTTCTTAGTATATTTCTAAGAGTGGGAGGGAGAGAGGGGGAGATTGGGAGATAGAAAGGAGTGGAGAAGAGGAGAGTGGTAGAAAGAGAGAGTGGGAGGGAGAGAGGGGGAGAGTGGGAGATAGAGAGGGATGGAGAAGGGGAGAGTGGGAGAAAGAGA
>CM021102.1:482533453-482590740 GCA_007115665.2 Sequoiadendron giganteum
CCCCTATACCCTCTTAATCCCTCAACCCTCAACCCTTAAACCCTAATCCCTCAACCCCTATACCCTCTCAATCCCTCATCCCCTATACCCTCTTAATCCCTCAACCCTCAACCCTCTACCCTTCAACCTTAATCCCTTTACCCCTATACCCTCTTAATCCCTCAACCGTCAACCCTTCAACCTTAATCCCTCTACCCCTATACCCTCTTAATCCTTGAACCCTCAACCCTCAACCCTTAAACCCTAATCCCTCAACCCCTATAACCTATTAATCCCTCATCCATAAACCCTAAACCCTTAAACCTAACCCGTAAACCCTCTATCCTCTACCGCCAATCCTCTACCTTCTACCCTCAACCCTAATCCCCCAACCCTTAAACCCACTTAGTAAAATCTCTACCCTCAACCCTCTTGACCCTTAAACCCTCAACCCTTAAACCCTTAAACACTCAACCCTAAATCCTCGACCCTCAACCCTAACCCCTTAAACCCTAAACTGTTAAACCCTCTACCCTCTACCCTCTACCCTCTAACCTCTACCGTCAACCCAATACTCTCTACCCTAAACCCTAATCCCTCAACCCTTAATCTCTCAACCCCTATAACCTCTACCCTATATATTGGACTCTCAACCCTATTCCCTCGACCCTATACCTTAAACCCTTAATCTTCAACCCTCAACCCTTAAACCCTCTACCCTTTACCCTATACAGTAAACACTCAACCCTCAATTCTCAACCCTCAATCCTTAAATCCTAAACCCTCTACCCCTTGCATTGGACCCTGAACCTAATCCTTCAACCATATACCCTCAAAGCTATACCCTAAACCCTCTACCCTCAACCAAGTAAACCCTCAACCCTAAACCCTTAACCCCAAACCCTTCAACCCTAAATGCTTAAACCTTAAACCTTCTACCCTATACCCTCAACAAAATACCCTCTACCATCAAACCTATTCCCTCAACCCTCAAACCTTAAACCCTAATACCCTAGAAACCATCAACCCTATAGGTCCTCCACCCTAATCCCTTAACCCCTATCACTTTCTCTCTATCTAGACATCTCACCTCTCCCTCCTTCCCTGCCTCCCACCCTCTCTAATTGTCTCTATTTATCATCTCCCTCTTTCTGCATACCTCTCGTTCAATCAATCCCTACCACCCTCTCTCACTCCCTCTATCCATCTCTCTTTATGTCTCTCCCACTCCATCCCACTCTCTCTCTCTCCCTCTCTCTGATGTCTCTTCCTCCCACCCCCTCTCTCTCTAAGGTCTCTCCCTCTGGCAACCTACCTAGGTAACTCTCTCTTTGTCTCTCTCCCCTCTCTCTATCTATCCCTCCAACCCTACCTAGATAAGTCCCTCTCACTCCACCCCCTCTTTCTCTACCTCTATCAGGTCACTCCCTCTCACACCCTCTCCCTCTCTTAGGTCTCTCACTCACACTCCCTCTCTCTCCCACTCCCTCTCTCTCACACTCCATCTCTCTCACACTCCCTCTCACTACCTATCTCTCAAGTCTCTCCCTCTCACCCCCCTCACACTCTCAAGTCTCTCCCTCTCACACTCTCAAGTCTCTCCCTTTCACACCCTACCTACATAACTCTCTTTCTCTTTCTCTCTCTCTCTCCCTCTCCCTCAATTATCTCTCCCACCTCCCCTCTCTCTCTCCCTCCCTCTATCCCTCCCACCCTACCTAGCTAAGTCCCCCTCAATCCAACCCCTTCTCTCCCACTCCCTCTCTCTTAAAATCTCACTTCGACCCCCTCTCCATCTCTCTAGACTCTCTCTAAATTCTCCCTTCGTCTAAAGACATACATAAATGCATACATACAAGCATAATACATATAATCTTACATCCATACAAGCATGCATACATACATGACATACATGTACATAAAAATATATCAGCATACATTAATATATTGGCATTTAACATAAAGTAAGACATAACGCGAGCGCGTTATAACGCGCTCGCGTTATGTGTTAGTTGACATGTTCCCCGCAAAAGCAAAAACCATGTCAAAAGTGAGATATAATGCGAGCACATTATAATGCGCTCGCGTTATATCTTTCTTTGGGAATTACCGAGCTTTAAGCTTGGTATTTGTTTTGGAATACCAACCCAAAGGCTTCAAGGGCATTCCCAACGACCAAAGACGTTTTTTTTTTAAATCCACCATATTTCTCATAATCGAGTTCGTGCTCACCGTCAGGATTGCACGTAGTTCAATATCGAAAAAATCAAACACATGGGTAATGTTGGGTTTTCTCTTAGCTATCCAATGATGTAATTTTTTCACTTTCTGAAAATTTTAAGTCTTTCATCCATAATTTATTTTATCTGTATGTCTTTTTTTTGCCAAAAAGTAGTGTTTGGTATTTTTTTCGTTATAAATTAACCGTTCATCAATTTTTCAAATAAATTACATTTTTAGAAACTATACTCCATTCTACAAAATTAAAAAAAAAAAATCAATTAGTTTCCAAAATTTGTAGGGGTAGCACGACCAAAATTATATTTTTAGGATATGTCCAATTCGCAAATTAGTAAAAAATCAAATATTCATTAAAAAATTATCAGAAAAATCGTGCATCAACTACATACTATTAGCTAACTTTTGACCATTGCGATTTTAAAAATACTAAAAAAAAGTTCACCGTACGAGGGTCGTACAAGAGTTGCTATGTTATGTTTTTCTGACAAAAACAACACCAATTTGTGTACGTCCCTCGTTTGAACCCCTTAGTCTCAACCATTTTCAAAATAAATTTGTAGTTTAAAAAGTAGACTCAGAGCACTTGAATCCTTCTTTTTGTTCTATCTCAAAATTTTGAGTCTAAGTATCCTCAATTTCACATCCAAGGTCAGTATTTCCTGATTTCAGAAAAAAAGTTGTCCACTTAAGTCCCCTTTTTGGGAACCATCTTTGTGCACTTACCCCAAAATCTTCACACTTTTGCTAACTAACTACTTATACAACATGAGATCACTTATTCAAGCATTACAACCAAATAACAAGGCACATACAATCAATGAAATGTGATCATGACTACATTCACGACTCATAAGATTTTAAAAGAAAGCTAAGTAACTAACATATTCAACAAGCTCATTAACCATAATATGAAGGCATTTGCAAACTTATCGAACTTAAAATTAGATCAATTAAAATAGAGTCTCAAATGGATAACATTTAGGTAAGCATGGTTCCATTAAGCAATATAAATTCTTAACAAGAACTAGGTTTTTGCAATAGCTTCCAAGATAGTATAATAGTTTGACTAAGGTTCATACTCTAACATTATTCAATGTCTACCATCTAGTAATTAATCAATGCCACCTTTGTATATATATATATGTCATGCCCACAATTTAACTAGAAAATGCAACAATATATATTTTTTTAAATAGACATTAGACTAATTAAAATAGTGTGCCAACACCAAAGATGATAATATTTTTATCGTTATTGTTGTGATTAATTATGTACTCAATACACAATAAAGAGACACCCGTCTAATTAATGGAGTACCCTACTTGTGAAAATACATGTTCCTAATAATACTAATATTAAAGACCCATAAACTGGATACAATCATCATTTTGTGGTCAGCCTTAGAAATAGTAGTAATAATCTACATTGATATCCATATTATTATTTAATATCAAACCAACTAGAACCCTAGGTTAACAGCAAGTTGATATGTAGATTCTGTTCAAACTCCCTTCATGGAAACTTAGATGCACATTTTATTTTACTCTCAATTTTTTTATCATTAATATCACTTGCATTAACCAAATAAATAATATTATAAATCTTGATTTAGCCTCAATAATATTATTAACTCAAGATTAGCAATATATTATTATTATCAATAGTGGACTATTTTACTAGATTTGGTATTGATATTGCTTCCTTTATTTATTTTTTGAAATGTACTAATGTTAATATTTTATTTGATTGTCTACCAACATTTGCTATTAACAAATAATTTAATTAACAGTAAATTTTATTAATAAGATTATAGTTATTAAGCAACATTTGGGTTTCCTTTTAATTATGATGCACATTAATAGAAATAATGATATTTTTAACCAATTACTAAATAATAAAATACTACTATTGACACACCAATTAATTTTTAACAACAATATCATTATTTATGATATTATAAAGTGATTTATTTTTATTTTTTATATTTTTTTACTCTATGCTAATTTATTTACATGCTAGTAAATCTTTTAAAATATTATTACCTACATGTTAATTATGCTAATTTATTTACATGCTAGTAAATCTTTTTTTAAATATTATAACCTTCATGTTAATTATGCTAATTTATTTACATGCTAGTAAACCTTTTTTTTTAAATTATTATCTTACTGGTAATTAATCAATAGTGCTAAATTTCTCATTCCTGCACGGTGTAATTTTTTGTTCACTAGCTTGTTTAAATTAATTTGTCCTACACATTTTAACATCCACATTCCATATTTCTTCTTATTGATTTTTTGCTGGAATGAATCTAAAATAAATTAACTAATATTTGTTATGGTAATAATATTTTCCTCAATTAACTTCAAACGTTATTATTATTTTTTATTATTCTCCTCTAATTTACACTAAATCTATCATATCATTTATTTAATTCTTGTAATATTATCATATATAATTTTAATAATATTATTATTATTATAATTTTTCAATAATGATACTAACAATAAACTTCCTACTAACAAAACAATGTAACTTATTATCTCTAAGTATTTCCTAGTAATACTTCTTAATTACCCTTGTAATTATTAAGATTCATCATTTACCCGGTTCTAATTTATCAGATTTTAATAATATTACTGTCCTCTGTAATTTAACATTTCAAGAGTAATATCGTTATCATTTGTTCGATAACGGAGTAATTTGTGTTTGCTTTCAAAAACATTACCGCTGAAATCCTTTCCCGCTTAATAAATAAAAACAAAATAGCTAATGCAATTTACGAGCATAATAATTGACTCTGTTATAAACCATATAATGGGAATGTTCAAAATATATTCAATAAATCTCAGCTCACTTTTAGGTTAACTAAATAAATAAAAGTATATAAATAAATTATTTTGATTTATTAATTAGAATTAAATATAAATATTAAATTAATTGTAGAAATAAAATGAATTTATGATATTTATTTTTGAAAATTAAATAAATAAAATAATTTATATAATAAATATAAATAAAATAATTTATGTATTAAATTAAATAAATAATAATTTATATAATAAATAAATTGAAATAAAATAATTTATATAAATAAAATTAAAAAAAAATCTTTTAAATAAAATAATATATATAATAAATAAAATAAATATTAATTTATGTAATAAATAAGATAAACAATAATTTATATAATAAATAAAATAATTTATATACTAATTTATATAATAAAATAAATAATAATTTATGTAATTTATATAATAAAATAATAAAATAATAATTTATTTATGTAATTTATATATTAAAATAAATAATAATTTATGTAATAAATAAATTAAATAATAATTTTTATAATAAATAAAATAATATAATAATTTTTTAATAAAAATAAAATTTGTTCTGTGTTATAAAATCTAAACAATAAACAAATAGAAAAATGAAAAATTAAAGTTGTATAGAAAGTGTTGTTTTTGGAATGAATTGGAGAGCAGGGTAAAGAAGTAGAGAGGGAAGGATAGAGAAAGAAAGAGAGAGAGAGAGGAGAGGGAAGGATAGAGAAAGAAAGAGAGAGAGGGGAGGGAAAAGAAGAGAAAGAGAAAGAGAAAGGAGGGTAAAGGGACAAAGGGAGGTAGAGAGGGATAAATGGGATAGAGATAGGGAGGGAGAGAGAGGTGGGATAGAAAGAAGTAGAGAAAGAAAGAGAGAGCCAAAGAGAGTGAGTGAGTGAGAGAGAGAGAGGGAGACGTAGAGAGGGATAGGGGAGATATAGAGAAATAGAGGGGGAAAGAGAGAGAGGTAGAGAGGAATAACTGAGAGAGGGACAAAAGTAGACAGGGAAGGAGAGAGTGAGAGAGAAATAGGTGGGATGGAGTGAGGGACAGGTAGAGAGGGATATGTGATATAGAGGGAAAGAGAGAGCAAGAGGGAGAGAGAAGGGGGGAGGGAGGGAGGAGAGGAGAAAGAGAGGAGGGTAAAGAAGTAGAGAGGGAAGGATAGAGAAAGAGAGAGAGAGGAGGGTAAAGGGACAGAGGGAGGTAGAGAGGGATAAGTGAGATAGAGATAGGGAGGGAGAGAGAGGTGGGATGGAAAGAAGTAGAGAAGGAAATAGAGAGCTAGAGAGAGACAGAGAGAGAGGGGAGGGAGGGAGAGGTAGAGAGGGATAGGGGAGTTATAGAGAATTAGAGGGGGAAGGAGAGAGAGGTAGAGAGGAATAAGTGGGAGAGGGAGAGAAGTAGAGAGGGAAGGAGAGAGTGAGAGAGAAATAGGTGGGATGGAGGAAAGGATAGGTAGAGAGGGATATGTGATATAGAGAGAAATAGAGAGGGAAGGAGAGAGCAAGAGGGGGAGAGAAGGGGGGAGGGAGGTAGGGAGAGGTAGAGAAGGATAGGTGAGATAGATCACTGCTTTCTTCACACCGTCCACTACTTTTCATGACCGTAAATAATGTGGGCTCAACCTATCGGTGTAAGTATTGCACCTTATTGGGGTGCAAGTGCTAGTTTTATTTTACCTATTCAAAAAGATACTACACAATTGCGGATATTATTATGAATGTGTGTGATGCTTTTACTATTAAAATTTATGACCTCTCGGACGCAGCACAAAAGTGATTGGATATTTTTTTATAGACATGGTAAAATAAAATGAAAGAGCTCGTTGGAGTGACAAGTAAAGTTGAGAGGTTAGAATTTGGTTTACAGTGGTAACCAGTGTGGTATCCACATCTACTTTTATTCAGAAAAACACTATATTTAATCATGGTCAAATTAATAAATCATTGGCGCCATACAATATTGGTAGGTCATGACCTTTTTATTATTATTATTATTATTTATAAAAACAAAACTGATTTGTCTTAGCGTGTGTCCACTTGTTACTACTCTACTCTGGTTGTGTCAGCCTAGCCAGCAGTCTACTTGATGGTTGCATAAATCAATGAAATTGTAGTTGGTTGTCTAATACGGGGGGAGTAAATGTTACTCAGTCTTTACAACGCTGCTGAGTGGGTAGCTGATATTAGTAGCATTGAATGTGTTATTAAGCCGTAGCTACCTGCAGTGGCAAGTACCCAATAAATTGTAATTCTATGCATATAAGTCTGTAAAAAAATAATTAGTCAAGCCTCTTCGAATACAGAAATTATTTCTTCATGTGATGGGATGGGATGATAGGCTTATACGCTGGAGAGTAGCATCGGTGTTCGAGTGTAAAGGCTAGATTTAATAGTTGATATTTCATTTTCATAAGCACCACAGAAAAAAATGAATGACATGACCGCCATGGATTTTCCTGTTCATGTTTCCTTACACATATTTATATATATTTTTTCATCTTATTTTTCAACTGCCCCATTGATGGCTTGGTCTGAAGGCCCCACTCAACATTATAGAATATTGTTTTTGTTCTTTAACTGGTATAGGGGAGAGGAACCGATACGTAAGCGGGGGCCCTAACATTTGATGGGACATGCACTCGTTGGGGCCCACACCTATACGTCAGTCCTCCACAACTTAAAAATAATTTCATCCATAAATAGGTACGATGACATCAAACATAAATCAGATATAAAATGCACACTTAATAGCATTAAAACAAAACAAGTACACACTGGAGCCAAACATGATGAAGTGTATCCAACTTGTATCTGACATATAACAAGTAGCATTCTGACATGGAATTTAAACAACCCATTAAGACATGTACCCTTCCCCGTAAACTGGTAAACCCAACTTTCGCACCAATGCAGGCGTCACTTTCACATTAATCACAACTACACAACATAAACAAGGTGCCAAGTCAACAACTTTGAAACCCATCTGACCCATCTTTGACCGATTGGCGAACCCATTACAACAATGTTTCTCATCGTAGCATAGCCAAACCAACACGCAAATGCATTCGCCTGTCCCGTCTACCATGAGACCTACAACACGTATCAGTTTGAATCTATCCCATCTCGCCAATTAGGGTGCGCACGTATTGGAGCCAAACCCAAATATCCCACCTACATCCATTTAACACTCCTATAAGACCGTCATTATTCAAAACAAAAACATGGAGACAATTTCAAACAATCCACCAAACCAATCAAGTCAAGAATTAATGGTTGAAATCAATCAAATCTCCAATTCATACGAAACAGAATTCAAATTCAAAATAGGACAACAATTTATTTCACCACACCAAACAAGCATCAATCGATTTCAAATAATTCTCAATTCAAATAGCCATGAAAACCAACAAGTATTTAGTTATTCTATAGTGAGCGACATAAGAAAAGGAGTGACAAGCACTGAATTGAACGAGTTAACATCAAGGGGAGGCAACAACTCAGATTTCAATGCACCAGCATCCATATTGTTCCAAGTTTTCCTTTTCACACTTTTCCATTCATTACTTTATATTGTTCTTCATTAAAACCATTACTATTTTCTATTTCTAAGCTTTATATTGATCTTCATTACAGCCATTACAGTCATAGGTTTTTTTTATGTTTCCCTAGGGCTTATATTGCAAATATTACAATCACGGGTGTTTCTTTATGTATCGATAGGGTTTATATTGCAAATATTGCAGTCATAGGTTAGCATATGTGTTCCATAGGGTTTATAATGCAAATATTACAGTTATGGTTTACCATTTAAAGATTTCCCTAGGGTTTATTTTCCAAATATTTCAGTCATTCGTTAGCATATACATTCCCTAGGGTTTATATTGCAAATATTGCAGTCACAATTTACCATTTCTATTTCCCAAAGGTTTATATTGCAAATGTTACAGTCATAGTTTACCATTTCAGTTTCCCTAAGGTTTATATTGCAAATATTACAGTCATAGTTTACCATCTCTGTTTCCCTAGGGTTTATATTGAAAATGTTACAGTCATAGTTTAGCCTTTTTGTTTCAGTAGGGTTTAAATTGCAAATATTACACTCATAGTTTAACATTTTTGTTTGATAGGTTATGCATTATCATTCACTCTACTTATCGTAGTCTCATAGGTTCTGCATTATTGTTTATATGGTAAATATTGGTCATGGTTTACCATTTCTGTTTCATAGGTCATGCATTATCATTCACTCTGCTTATCTTATTCTCATAGGTTTTGCATTATCATTCACTCTAGTTATATTATTCTCATAGGTTTTGCATTATCATTCACTCTAGTTATCTTATTCTAATAGCTTCTACATTGTCATTCACTCTGGATATCTTATTCTCATAGGTTCTGCATTATCAGTCACTAAAGTTTCTATTTTTAGAAGGTTTTGTTTTCATCATTTTCATATGTTTTTGCTTCATCAATTGATAAATATTTATGCTTATCAATGAGTTCGTCATAGACAATATATGTGAGCTTTGTTAAACTCTTATTGTTTTTCATTCGTAAGCTTTCTATTATGTCATAGTTCAAACATGAGTGTGGTTTTCACTTTGTTGTGCATGAGAATGTTAATTTTGTAAACGCTTAACAGATATGAGATGTTCTTAAACTCTAACTCCCTTGCATAGTTTGTAATTTTGTGCTTCTTACTCCTCTACTTCCTTATGTCACTCACTCCAGAATAGATGTAACTCTCTAAACTGTTACAAAATATAATCTCAATTGAAATGCAACAAACTAAAAAGATAACACATACACAAACTAAATAATCTTTTGTTCAAGCATCACTCTCTTCATACATATAAAGATAATTGTTAAAGCATTTGTGTTTCATAGTTTACCATTTATCTTTCCTAGGTTTTGCATTATCATTGACTCTGGTTATCATTTTCTCATATGTTCTACATCACAAACTAATTATTCTTTTGTTCAAGCATCACAACACTCTCTTCATACATATATAGATAACTGTTCAATCATTTGTATTTCATAGTTTACCATTTATGTTTCATAGGTTATGCATTATCATTGACTCTGCTTATCATATTCGCATATGTTCTGCATTACAAAGTAATCTTTTTTCTGTTCAAGCATCACTGTTTTGATTCTAATTATTCTGTATAAATGGCCAAGGGCAATGCAATGGTGACTCGTACTGGGAACAAAACAAAAAAAGACCCACGACAAGGTTTCCTGCCGAGAAATGAGGATGTAGATTCCCCCCTAAAATAGATCATGTTGCACAAGTAGATGAGGTTTCTACTCCTCAAATACCACAGATTGAGGTTACTACACCTCAACTACCACAAAAGGTAAAAAAAATACAAAAGATGTGGTCTAAGGATGACATGAAAAGGGCACTCTATGACGTTGAAGAGAATGACATGTCGATAAGGGGGGCTTCCAAAAAGTGGTCAATCCCAACAACCACATTGTCCAAATGGCTCAACTTCCAAGAAAGGTCTGTCAATAGTCCTCACCGAAGAGGAAGAAAATCTTATTGTGGAATGGTGCGAGAAAATGGCTGATATTGGTCATGGTCTTGAGATAGTCAATCTTAAGTCTGAGGTTGCTCAAATATGTCAAAATAGGCCAAACCCTTTCACCAATGGCTTCCCAGGGAAGTCCTAGTGGACAGGCTTCAAGCACAAACATCCTCAACTCACATTACAAACTTTTGAAGGCCTAGACAAAGATAGGGCATTCAATCTTAGAGCTAATGTTGTAGATGCATTCTACAAAACACTGTCTGCAACATACAAAGCCATGCCATATGGTCCTGATCGCAAATGGAATTGTGATGAAACTGGCATCCAAAGAGGAAAAAATGGGTCCATGAAGGTGCTCGCAAGAAAAGGTAGCAGGAATGTCTCTTACACTATCCCAAAGCATCGTGAATGGATAACCATTCTATGTTGTGTCAATGTTGTCAAGCAGAGCATTCCATGATTCTACTTGTTCAAGGGGAGTGTGAACATAGATAATTACATCATAGATTGTGAACCAGGTGCTTGCATGGCAGCCCAGCCACATGCATGGATGACTAAAGAATTGTTCATAGTCTGGTTGACCCACTTCGAAACCTCGATTCCAGGCGATGTCTTGCCCACCAACAGGGTCTTGTTGATCTTTGACGGCCATGGAAGCCATGTAGCACTCGAAACCATCCAGGAAGCAAGAGAAATCGGTGTAGATTTTTTAACATTTCCATCACACACATCACATAAGCTACAATTGTTGGATGTGAGTGTGTTTGCACCTTTCAAAGCTTGCCTCAAATCAAAACGTGCAGTTTTTTTGTCAAGGTTTCCAAACATTGAAGTGAGGAGAGAACTTGCAATGTTAGGCAGCAAAGCAATGAAAAGAGCTTTGACAGTTGACAACATCAAAGTTGGGTTTAAAAGGACTGGTATATGGTCGTTGAATCCTGATGCACTTGTCAATGACATGCGTCCCAGTGAGACATTTGTGCTCAGCGAGGATGTTGACGCAGTTGAAAACATTCTCAGCCTTTCTAGACTTGGTGTGTCAAGCGATGATGTCGCAATATTGCAGTCCACTCTTCCAAATGGACACATGCAGTCTGCAACAAAAACACAACACTCACCTCATAGTTGTCCTGTTGAATTAGTTGCACAAGTGGTGGTTAATGAACACACCCCTCCCATGGTGGACAGGGTCATTGATCAATTCAATGAAAGTTTAGATCTTCTATCACAATGAAGCCAACCATCCTGGTTGGTTGAGGGAGAAATGAACTTGGGCATTGATTTGGAATTCCCAGAACAATAGGATACCTATACTTTCCCATCATCACCACCATAAATTGACCTTTCTCAAGTTGTGCAATACTATGCTTCTTCTTGCAATTCAGATTTACAAGGAAATGAAGATGTACCATAGGGATCATAGGTAGTTGAGGAGGTCATTGGCACATAGTCAGATGGGACACAAGAAACACAAACAGTTTTGCACATCAGCAAGTTCCTCAAGTTTCCTATGCACACTGTCCATCAAATGAAATCCAAAGCAGGTGCAATTCGGATCAGTAGATAGTATCAATTGTTGAAAACAGATGACTACATGAGGCTATTAATGGAGCAAGAGAAAAGGAAGAAAGAGGTCAAGGAGATAAAAGCAAGAAAGAGACAAAAAAATAAGGAGAAAAGGGTAGCAAGAATTGTGGCGGCGAAGTTGAAGGAGAATGCCAGAATTGAGGACATACTGCGAAAAGAAAAAGAGCAACATAAATTACAACAGAAAAAGGATAGAGATGCGAAATAGGAGCAAGAGAGGCTTCGCAAGGAACAAGACCGAAAGGAAAAAGAGATTGAGGAGGCACAAAGGGCTTTACACAGAGAGAGATGGTTAAGGAACACTTCTAATCCGTTGTCTCAAAGTAATGGAGTCTTCCATGATATTCTCAACATTAATATCCCTCTGTTCTCCACAATAATGAATTATTCAAGCCTCTCCCAATCTGACTTCAGCGGCAGTCAATATCCATATCAATTTGGCACTCGGGATGTACAGATGTGTTCACCACCACCCTCAACACATGTCACTTGCACCCAATTTACCACTCCAAGTCCCACTCATGTATGCAGCAATCCCCGTCGACTGGAAGGGGACGAGAACATGGCAATTGGCACCCCAACCAGCCAAGATCCTTTTCACAACAACAACATCTAGATTACAAATGCTAGTTTCATAGACTTTAGAAGTATTGATATTTACAAATGCACCGAAATTGTGGACAGTTGTAATATTTTGATAAGTACAGATTGACTATTATTGTTTTGGTTTGTGAAGTAATTTGATCAAATTCGAAAAAGTGTTGTATGTAATTTGCAATGTGTGTTATTGTTTTGATTTGCAATGTATGCTTCTTCGTTGACAGTTTTAAATATATGAAAATTACAGATGCATCATTATTGTTTTGATTTGCAATGTATTATGATCATATTGCAATGTGTGTTCTATGTAATTTGCAATGTGTCATTGTTTTCATTTCAAATGTTTGCTTCTTCATTGAGATTTTGTCATTTTCTATTCTTTTTTAAATTATTTTGCCACGTGGGAGGTTGAAATTTATCCAGGACTTTAAAAAAATGCAAAAATGACCTGTCAACTGATGCATAGGCACCTCGGGTGCCACTTCCTACATGGCTCGGCATCCGAAGTCGACAGCCTTGCCACGTCAACTTCTCTCAATCCGCCACACTAAGAATCCACTACGTCGCATTTATCACTCACCGCCACTTCCTATTCCTATCGACTGTCGTGTTCAATTGTTGACACCTCTCCTAAGCTCCTTGCCACCCCACAATTTTATTCCAACCAACCTATATATATATATACATATGAATATACATATACATATGAATATACCTATACATATACATATACGTATATACATATATATATAGATATCCATATTGGCTCAGAAAATATGTATGTATATGTTTATACATATACATATGTATGTATATAGATATGTATATACATACGTATATGTATATACATATGCATATGCATATACATATGTAAATGTATATGCATATGCATATACATATGTAAATGTATATGCATATGCATATACATTTACATATGTATATGCATATACATTTACATATGTATATGCATATGCATATGTATATGCATATACATATACATATATATATATATATATATGTGCATATACATATCTACATACATATACATATGCATATGCATACATATACCTATACATATACATATGTGTATGTATATAAATATCTATATACATACATATTTTCCGAGCCAACCTGCATTGAATGCTCCCCAGTGCCTCGCTCTTGTCGCCAACTTTTCAGCCTTTCATTCTAGCAAGTTGTCATTTTTTCTTCACTTGCAAGCCACTACCTGCTCGATTCATTGTATGCAACCTTAAAACCTTTACCACAACCTACGATGCTCGGAGACCGGTTCGTATTTGGGTAGAAGCTGATTAGGAGATAGGTACACACCAATTTTTGAATGTTACCAGCAGCTCCACTTCCGCCATGCAAGCAACGAACGGGTTCCTCGTCGCCATGAATAGGTTCCGTATACATATACATATGTATATATATATATATATGCATACATACATATATATATACATATGTATATGCATATCTATATACATATCTATATACATATACATATGTATATGTATACATATGTATACACATATACATATGCATAGACATACACATACACATACACATATACATATTCATATACAATTAAGTCGTGCAACTATTCTATCTTTTTCAAGTGCCATTGATGAATTTGGGGGTGTTTAATTTTTCATAGGTGATGTTTCATCTTCAATTCAATGTAAATGAATGCATATATATTATTCTGTTGTGATTCAATTCATTCATGGAAATGAATGCATGTAAGCAATGCTGTAATTTTTCATTTCAATAACAAACAATATAGTTGGTTGTTTTGATGCCATTCATAAACTTGGGGTTGTTCTCTTTTTTCATAGGTTCTGCATGTAAGCAATTCTATATACATATGCACATATATATACATATATGTATATGTAAATATATATACATGTATACACAAATATACATAAATGTATACATATAAATATATATACACATACACATATACATATACATAACATTGTATGTTGTTTTTGTGCCATAGATAAATTTGGGACTGTTCAATTTTTCAAATAAATGCATATAAGCAATGTTGCAATTTGTCATTGTAGTAACAAATAATATTGTTCGTTGTTTCGATGCCATAGATTGGGGTTCTCTTTTTCATAGGTTGTGCATGTAAGAAAATCTATATACATAAACATACACATCCACATCCACACATGTATATACATAAAACATAGACATACAAATATACATATAGATTATGCTTCATCAATTCAATCAACTAAGCAATAGAGATATGTTTTAGGGAGACTTCATTTCATGAACACTCGTTTGATGGCAACCTATGTTGCATGGGTCCACAACTCCATTTGAATTGTGAATTGTTGCATAGGTAACCATGACAAGCCTTCACAAAACTAAGTCCCCTAAGCCATTCAAATACAAAGCTGCAATAGTTGCATGATTCAATTGATGCACCCTAACCTATTAATTAGATAACACCCCAAATGAATCAAAACACCTATAAAATAGAACACACTTGCACTTAATCAAAGGCACCTAAAATTGATATAATTATTGCAAGGCTGATTTGATGAAGGATGACCTATGCAAAAGAGAACCCCCCAAAAATAATTGAATAGTAGAGCTTCATGTTCGAACCATGAAAAGAATTGTAAATTTCAACCATACAAATATTAAACACAATTTGCTGTGTCAAAGTATGTGCAATTGTTACAAGATGTAATGGTTTAGGGAGACTTGATTTTAGGAACGCTCGTTTGATGGAAACCTATGTTGCACGGGTCCACAACTCCATTCGAATTGTGAAGTGTTGCATAGGTAACCATGACTAGCATTCACAAAACCAAGTCCCCTAAGTCATTCAAATACAAAGCTATGGTAATCTATGTTGCACTTTGTCCACAATTGGACCTTTCAACTGTGAAGTGCTACATAGGCAACCATGAAAGGCCTTGGGAAAACCAGGTCCCCTAAATACATGTTGTAAGAAATATTTAGTGCTCAATATTGATCTATGGTAATACATGTGAATACTTGAAGGTTTTCATGGCTATTTGAATTGGGAATTATTTGAATCTGATTGATGGTTGTTTGGTGAATCTGATTGATTTCGGCCATTAATTATTCAATTGATTAGTTTGGTGTATTGTTTGCAATTGTTTCCAAAATTTTGTATTTAATAATGGGTGCCTTACAGCTTGTAAAAATGGAAGTAGATGGGATTTTGGAGTTCACCACTACTACGTTTGCACCATACTTGGCGAGAATGGACAGATTGGTGTTGATATGTGTTGTAGGTTTCATGATTGATTAGACAGGCAGATGCATTTGCTTGTTGGTTTGGTTATGCTATGATGGGAAACATGGTTGTAATGGGTTTGGTAGTCACTAAAATATGGGTGACATGGGTTCGAATTGTTTGACTTGGCACCTTGTTTACATTGTGTAGTTGTGATTAATGTGAAAGTGACACCTGCAAATTGGTGTAACAGTTGGGTTTACCAGTTTACGGGGAAGGGTGCATGTGTTAATTTTTGGGGTGATTAAATTCTATGTCGAAATGGTACTTGCTATATGTCAAATACAAGTTGGATACACTTCATCATGTTTGGTTGCCTCCGTGTACTTGTTTTGTTTTGAAATGAATGTTATTAAGTGTGCATTTTAAATCTGATTTATGTTTGATGTCATCGTGCCTATTTATGGATGAATTCTTTTTTAAGTTATGGAGGACCGGTGTATAGGTGCACATCATATAAATTTGAGGACACCCCCAAATTAATCAATGGCACCTACAAAAGATGCAATTGTTGCAAGTCTGAATTTATGAAGCATACACATATACATAGACACAGACATAAGTGAATTAAACACGACTGTAGAGAAGTATAGCAAGGGGCAGCGAGTGATATATGTGACGCAGTGGAGTGTTAGGGTGGCTGACTGAGAGAAGTAGACGTGGCAAGGTTGTCCACTTAAGACCTCTTCACACATCTATACACACACACATTTACATATAGACATACACATTTACATATACATTTATACATACACGCAGACATACACATACACATACACACATAGACATAGACCTACACGCAGACATAAACATAGACATAGAGAAACACATACACATACAAACATTTCAATCATTATGAGAAGTTTCTCAAATGAAAGGTTGTAAAGTTGACAAGTGTGCAAGGCACTACGAGCATTGGATGTAGGTTGGCTCGAAAAATACGTAGGTTGTTGTGAAAGTAATATATGTATATGTATATGTATATGTACATACACATATACATATATATAAATATATAGACATATTCATATACATATGTATATGTTCATATACATATACATATGCATATATATAAATAAGATGCAAAAACCTTAAGCATATACAAGTTGGATACACTTCATCATGTTTGGCTGCCAGCGTGCAATTATTTTGTTTCAATATAATTACAATTACGTGTGCATTTAATATCTAATATACATATGCATATGTCTATGTATATGTCTATACATATGCATATACATATGTATAAATGAGTAAACGTGCATTTAATATATATGTCTATGTAAAGGTACAATATATGCATGACTGATTTGATTAAGCAAAACCTAAAAGATATAGAACACCCCCATATATTTCCAAGGCACAAAAAGAAGGTACAATAATTGGATGACTGAATTGATGGAAAATAACCTATGCAAAAGATAACACCCCCAAAATAATCAATGGAACCTAAGAAAAGATAGAAACATTTTCATTACAGATTTATTGAAGTAGCACATATGATAATTGTAACACCCCTATATTTATCAATGAAGACTAACCATGATGAAGTTGGGTATTCATTTTTTTATAATGGGTTTTTTTTTTTAAATGCTATTGGTCCACGTGGCCTGCCACATGGACTATGTGATTTTGGGTGTGTACATATCGGCTCCTCTCCCTTACCTAATCAAGTAGATCCTATTAAAAAAACAAGACCCCCAGATTTTTGTATGCAAACAAAAAAAGCTCCAATAATTGCATGTTTGAATTGATGAATCCTAATCATTGGGAAACATAACACCCCCAATTGAATGAATGTCACCTAAAGAAAATAGCAACAATGAATGAATGAAACAACACGTATGAAAAACCTAAACCTCCAATTTTATCAATGGTACATAGAAATGGTACTCAAGAGTTCATTAATCGAAAAGTGAACATTAACCCATGACTGTAATGGTTGTAATGAAGAACAATATAAAGCTTACGAATGAAAAACAATAAGAGTATAACAATTATCACATATGTATATGACTGAATTGATGGAGCAGAACCCAAAATAAATAACACCAACATATTTATCTATGTTACAAAAACAACATAATTTTTTTAAGTGACTGAAAAGATGAAGCAAAACCTAAAAAAAGATTAACCCACTTTTTTTTTTGGTTAATGAAACAGATAACACAACCTAACTCAATGATAATGACCTATGATAATATGATAAGCAGATTCAATGATCATGCAGAGCCTATGAGAAAACAATAAAGAGAGTGAATGATAATGCAAAACCTATGAGATTACGATAAGTAGAGTGAATGATAATGCAGAACCTATGAAACATAAATGCTAAACTATGAGTGTAAAATTTGCAATATAAATAACACCAACATATTTATCTATGGCACAAAAACAACATAAATTTTTTAAGTGACAGAAAAGATGAAGCAAAACCTAAAAAAATATTAACCCACATGATTTTGTTTGGTTAATGAAATAGAGAACACAACCTAGCTCAATGATAATGCAGAACCTATGATAATACGATAAGCAGAGTCAATGATAATGCAGAACCTATGAGATTATGAATAGCATAGTGAATGATAATGCATAACGTATGAAACATAAATGGTAAACTATGAGTGTAATATTTGCAATATAAATAACACCAACATATTTATCTATGGCACAAAAACAACATAAATTTTTTAAGTGACTAAAAAGATGAAGCAAAACCTAAAAAAAGATTAACCCACATGAATTCTTTTTGTTAATGAAATAAAGAAAACAACCTGACTCGATGATAATGCAAATGCTATGAGAATACGATAAGCAGGGTGAATGATAATGCAAAACCTATGAGAAAATGATAAGCAGAGTGAATGATAATGCAGAACCTATGAAATTACGATAAACAAAGTCAATGATAATGCAGAACCTATGAGAATACAGTATGCAGAGTCAATGACAATGCATAACCTACGAGAATAGGATAACTAGAGTCAATGATAATAAAGAACCTATGAGAAAGAATAGGATAAGTAGAGTATGATAATGCAAAACCTATGAAACATAAATGGTAAAACTATGACTGTAAAATTTGCAAAATAAACCCTAGGAAAACAAAAATGCTAAACTATGTGTGTTATATTTTCAAAATAAACCCTATTGAAAGAGAAATGCCAAAATATGAGTGTAATATTTGCAATATAAACCCTACGAAGCAAAACCCATATAAAGAAAAATACAACTTCATCTATGGCATGGAAACAATGAACATTATTATTACTGAAAGATTTAAACAACCCCATAAATTTCAATGGCTGGGAAACAACCAACTGCATTATTATCTATTATATAAATAGAGCGATGCTTGAACATAAGATTAATTTCCAAAGATTTAGTGTGTTTATGAACACAAATAGGACAGTGTTCATAAACACTAAACTTCAACAACAAAAAATGATATCTGCAACACCAAAAAACCAATAAAACAAACTGAAATTGCAAACCAAACTCAAATAACCGAATAATGGCGAGCCTTAGTGAGCAAGCTCACCTGGGTCGAACACACGACGAACCCATTCGTTGCTTGCGATGACCTTCATGGCAGCGAGGAACCTATTCATGGCAGCAAGGAACCCGTTTGTTGCTTGCATGGTGGAAGTGGAACCATTGGTAACGTTCGGTAACTGGCTTTTACCCATCTTTGTATCGGCTTCTACCCAAACACGATATGGTCTCCGAGCATCGCAGGTTGTGGTGAATAGACGAATATTGCAGACAACGAAACGAGTAGGTATTGGCGTGCAAGTGAAGAAAGAATGTCTACCTACTAGAATGAAAGGTTGAAAACATGGCGAGAAGAGTGAGGCACTGGGAGCATTCAATGCAGTTTATCTCGAAATAAATGCAGAGTGGCGTGGAGATTAGGAGAGGTCACAACAATTAAACACGTTAGTCAATAGGAATAGGAAGTGGTGGCGAGTGATAAATGCGATGTAGTGGATTCTTAGGGTGGCAGACTGAGAGAAGTTAACGTGGTGAGGCTGTCAACTTCAGACGCCGAGCCACACAGGTAGTGGCACCCGAGATGCCTACGTATCAGTCGACGGGTCATTTGGGAATTTTTTTAAAGTCGTGGACAAATTTCAACCTTCCACGTGGTAAAATATTTTGAAAATAAAAAATATAATTTTATATTGTTTAATATCCGTTTTTGCATAATGGGTTATTCTAAAAAAATGCTATTGGTCCACGTGGCTTGCCACGTGGACTATGCGATTTTGGGTGTGTACATATCGGCTCCTCTCCCCTATTTGGTACTGTGTAGGGGTGATGCAGATAGAAATAATGGAAAAAGAACATTATTTATTTTTATGGCTTGCACTTCCAATGGCAGTGAATATGTGTTTATTTCCTTCACTTTACTGGCAGATTGGGAGGCTTCAGCAACAGTAATGATCACTTCACTGCATCCCTGCTATGAAGAACATGACCACACCTTCAGACGCTGGACAATTTCCTATATTTTGTGTGAAATCAAAGATTTAGTGGCACTGGTAGCTATCACAAAAGAAGGCTTGTGGAGAACTAAATTTCCCTTTTAGTGTGCATCCTCTTATGGTTCCAAAACACATAAAAAATCAGACGAGGTCCAATATCGAGCAATATTTTGGGGAGACTTGATTTGCATGTTGAGCTCCTATCTATATATATATATATATATATTTAGCTTGTTCCAGAGATGCGTCTTCCTCAAGGTATATATTGTGATATCGACCTCCAGATTTGAGTTTCTATTGAACTCCACAAAATGCATTTGCTAGTTTCTATTTTATATATATATATATATTAAGCTTAAGATTTTATTTGTATTTCTTCTTCAGGCTTGATGAATAGGCGGTTGCGGTGTGGGGTTCGGCACTGAAAGGATCTCTTCTACTAGACTACCAAGGATACTCAATAGATAACTAGGATGTATTATTATTTTATTTTTGTTCATTTCTTTCTTTATATAATCCTAAATAGAATTGGTTTGGGGTTCGAGACCTCCTCTCTCCGCTCTTGTGTCTGCGCCTGTGACCAAGAGAACACGAGGCACAACTAGAAACTCCATCCTTATATAATGCACAAACAAAGACCTAATAAACATTGGCTTTGATTCATCCTTTTGATTTAGACTGTGTCCATATAATAGAGTACATGTTCAATTTTTCTCATACTAACCGTAGTTACTGTTTCCAATATATTTTATTTGCTATTCACAGAAGACAGATGATATGCTTTGTTTACTTGGCAGTCTGGTCCTTTACATAATAAAATTCCTCTATTCATAAAGCATGCATTTTTATTGGAAGTCATACAGTCATTAACCCAATTCACCTATGTTGCAAAAGCCATATCAGGTCTTGTACAGTTAACGTTACTTTCATTGAGCTATTTGTCATATATAATGCGCCAAGCTAACTATAGTGAGGAGATTCTTCTTCCTATATAAGAAGATACATGTAACACTTCCCATGATACTAGTAATACCATTAATGAGAACCTATTTTTGTAAGTACATGCTTATTTTGTTTGTCATCAAGGGAAAAATACAGCATTTCACTTTAGTTCAATAATCCTTAGTTTCCAATAATATTATGACACAATGTATCACATGCCCAATCAAGACTCACTCTTTACATTCTTTTATTTTCCAGTAGGATACTACCCTTCAATATTGTAAACATTATTGCAGATGCTATGAAAGAAAAAAAAACACACAAAAGGATAGGATTGCTCTTTCCATTTCTACATAGAACAATATGAACTCATCTCCTTAAAAACTTACAATATTACCACAATATTTGAGATAACAAATGACTTGCATATTCATGAACAAGGCCTTGCTCTCCAGCCTACCATAATGGTGTCATGGAGCCCCGTAGGCTCTAGCCATACCCCCGAGCAAGAAAATCTCTTAGCTCCAAGATGATCAATGGAGTACTTTTCAAATTTTTACAAAAGAATAAGAACAATATAACACCTAATTTCTTGCATCTAATTCCTCTAATATTTGTTTCACCATAATCCATACGACACATCACTTTCTTACAACAAATGAATATAAAAACAAAAATTACAACAAATGAACAAAAAGGGAG
This sequence comes from Sequoiadendron giganteum, assembly GCA_007115665.2. Taxonomy (NCBI): domain Eukaryota; kingdom Viridiplantae; phylum Streptophyta; class Pinopsida; order Cupressales; family Cupressaceae; genus Sequoiadendron; species Sequoiadendron giganteum. The sequence continues at coordinate 482,555,657 of CM021102.1, forward strand.
AATGGAATTAAAGGAGAACTTATCTCTATTCTTTAAGTGAGAGGATTCAACTCTTTTATCCTCCTTTCCTTTCCAAACCCAACCATCTTGATCACTATCTCCCAAAAAGGACTCCTCTCCTCGCCTCATTTTTTCTACTCTCTTCTATAGAGAAGGAGAAGTGGGTAACCCCCCACTCATTCTTTCTCTCCCAAAATATATAGGAGTTTCAACTTGCAACTTTTGGGTGAGGAGGTGAGAAGTGCACCTACCTCCATCAATGGTAGTCTTTTTCTTATTAAAGAGGAACATGCACTTGGACAACCCCTCCATCATTCTATCTCATCTATCCCTCAAAACTCGTCACTCTCCATTATGAGGGTTTTTTGGGGATCAAATCATGTACTTGGGGCACTATTATATGCCTACTTGACCCCTACCTCTATGGTATAGACCCTAGGGGGTTTCTCTTTGCATCCCAACCAAAGAAATTGACCAACAAACCTCTTTAAAGACCCACTTAAGGTTCCATCCGAGTTTCACACTTGGATAAGGGTTCCTAACCCCTAGCCCCACTTACACCCAAATTCCCTCACAAATCAATAATAAATTATCCTTTAATACCAAACTATACAACTTTAATCAACCAACACATTAACTTTATTTCTAAGTCCCAAAAGGGGTCACATTCATAACCACAAGAAGGTCCCTTTTTTTTTGGTTTGCTTTCGATGATCTTCCCTTCTAATATCGACATCCTCTCCTGCACATTACCAATGAAACCATAAGCAACAATCGTACATTACATAAATTTTCTAGTTGAATATTTTAAGATTTTATTGCATACAATATCATTCAAAATTCTCATTCATAATTCCATACTTTATGAGTGTCTAATACTTTCATGGTAGTAATAATGAAACAATTATCAAAATGAAATACAACAATATTGTCACACAATTCATATTATTTGTTGCACGCAATATAACTTACCATCTATATATGAAAAACATATAAAAATTAGGTTTCTTATTAAGCACAATTGAAGCGGGGTCTTACTATATATATATATATATATATATCTTTTATCAATACAAACAAAATATCACTTAGATAACAACTTAAGAATTAGCGATTAAGTAACCCATAACTTTTCCAACTTAAATATATCCTTATTCATTTTATTAACTTCCAAATATTGAAAACAATCACCTAAGCAAGGCTCAATCAATGCTATTATTAATTATGAAAATATTAAATATTACCCCTTGACTTTTAAAAGCACTTCAACATAATTTCATAACCTAATATACACTTCAATAACCTAATATACACTTCAATAAACCATCTATATGTTCATGTATCTCTTTCTTAGATTAATAAAATGATCATGGAATAAATTTAAATATTCAAGATACAATTTAGATTACAAATTTCTAGAATAACATAACATTTTGTATAGTCCTAGTGTACCCTTCCTCTAAGTGAGAAACACAATAGTATGGTCTATTTTTAACTTTTAAAGTAAATTAATATTTCCAAATTAAACTTTTCAAATTTAAGTAAAAAGTAATAAATATTGATTTCTTTATATTTTCTTTTATTTATTTATTTCTATATACTTAACTATTACTGCTTTTCTTGGAGATGATAGCCTACTCCAAAATAATATCATTTTAACTTCTTGAAATAATTTAACTTGTTAAAGTAAATTAGCATTCCCAAATTTACCTATTCATTTTAACTTATTAAAGTAAATTAATATTTACAAATTCAACTTTTCAACTTTAAGTAAAAAGATATGAATATTGATTTCTATATATTTTCTTTTATTTATTTATTTCTTAACTACCCCTTTTCTCGGATATTAACTTACTTCAAATTAATATTCTTTTAACTTCTTAAAATAAATTTACTTCTTTAATTATAAAGCTCAAATAAATCAAATCTCTCTCCTAGTAATTTTTAGATTATTAAATATTCAAATCACTATAAAAGTAATTTCTTAAGCATTCAATCTTATAATAAAGAGAGATATTTAATTGCTTAAGCATTCAATCTTATAATAAAGAGAGATATTTATTCATTTACTATTTTGCGTTGACGATTAATTACTCAAGAATATTAAAATTTATCATTTCTAGCTGCAAAAAAAGACAACAAAAGAATTTAATTATGTAAATAAAATTTACCATTTCTAGCTGCAAAAAAGAACAGCAAAATAATTTAATTATGTAAATAAAATTTACCATTTCTAGTTCCAAAAAAGAACAACAAAAGAATTTAATTATGTAAATAGAATTTATCATTTCTCCTATGCACAGCTAAATTCATTCATTTTCTGGATCATTAATTTATTTTCTTATTTTGCTTTGCTTGTAAATGAGGTTTCTTCATAAAACATATCGTTCCCTAAATTCACACACAGGTGTAATTTGGATTCAATCTCGAGGGCAGTTGAGTATGAGAACCCAAATCATTGAATATGAGAATTTTATTAAAATGACCTGGAAGTAGGTTTGAGTAAATACCTTTCTTCCTAGATAGTTATTTCCATTGTTTTTCCCTTGCTAAATGTCTACTCTCCCATTCTCATCGACCCTTCAATTTATCTCCCACGCTTGCATCCCTTTATTCAGCCTGTGTACCAAAATCTAAATCAAACAGTTTATTAAATATGGTATTTAATTTACTCTAATTAACACAATTCAATCTTTTATCTCAAATTATTCTCCATCAATTAATGTTGACATATTTTAAATCGTACAAAAATCACATGGATTTAATATAATCCTCATTTAATAATTATGAAGGTAAGTATTCCAATTCTCTTTTAATAATTTATTCACTTCTAGAATCAAACAATTGTATTGTTGTTATTATTTTTATTTTATTTTATTATTATTTTAATTAGAACATGTATTAGTATTGTAGAATTAAAATTCTTAGCTATAGAAATCAACTATATTATCAAGTCAAATTGAAATCAATTAAAAAACAATTAGTCATCTAAAACATATTAATTCATAATTTCTTAATACATAGAATATGAGTAAATTATTATGGATTCCTTAAATCAATCCGTAATGGTAGGGTACGCAAGCATTCTATACCCAGATAAAGATCATTCAAACAAGTTTACAATCAATAACTAATGATCCCTGACCCCGATAAGCGACTTACTATGTTCTAATTATGGTATAAATTTACACATAATCAATCATCTTATGTGGACATGATGATGATGAGTGGTCTCATACTTAGTTTATTTTAAAATGATACTCAAATTCACCATAGAAAAATAATTCTCAACTTAATTAACTATTTTAAACAAAACTACTAAGTACACCAAAAAACAAACTTACTCGGAAACCAAAGACGGCCGAACCGGAGGGACACTACACTTAACTTGAAACACAAAATAGAGCAGCCCAGTCCTACTCCCCCCCAACCATAGGACTGATTCATCCACCCTCGAGCGAGAGGAAAAACCCTAATGCCAGTATAGAATAAAACCAAAAAAATAAAACATGAACATGAACTTACACACAAAGAATCTGGTCACGAAATTATTGTAAAGGGGGAGAAGGGGGATTTCCTTCCCTCTTGGGAAACAAACAAATCATTCAAAGTATTTCTCAATACACAACCACCACCATCCATCCAACACTCTCCATACATAACCACAACCATCCATCCAACAATCTCCATAAACAACCAAATTCTTCCATTGAAAACATCACCACAACCAACCATTACATACACCATCCATCCCACTAATCCATTTAAACATATATACATAAATCCCCAAGAGAGGCTTCATGCCCTCCTCAACCCCAAACGAAGGAGGCTCTCAGCCCTCAGGTGAGATCAACTTCTTATTCACATCCGATAATCCCCATTACATAAACAAAATACTTCATAGAATAGAAAATAACATGAAACTTTCCAAAGCAAAACAAGATCTGCCAAACATTTAGTAAATACATTTGAATGTCAAAATCAAATCTCAAACTTACCTTGGCTATCGAAGTTAGGATCAGCCCAAAAACTCAAACAAGAACTCAATCTCTTTTTTCAATCAAGGTCCTTTTTCCTCATGCTCTTACAGTCAATTCCCAAAAAAAATAAAATCTTCACACACCCTCTTTCCCCAAGAATAAATAAGTAAAATTGCAAAAGAAACTTATGAGATAACCATACCCAAATCCCTCTCTAAAATAGAATTCCTTCCAACTCTTCAACTTCCCACAAATGAAAAGATCATTCAAAATTAAAACATAATTCCCTCCACAAATGAACAAAATCATCAAATTACACTTAGCATTCAACCCCCATTCAAAATTAAAATCCAACAATAATATTTTAGCATTTGGACTTTTCCTTCGATTCTTAAGAAACGTGGGCTACCCACTACAACATCTCAATAGAAGCATTAGTACAGTTTGAAAATTATAAACAAAATATTAATTATAAGATTGAATTTTCTAGCATCAAATAATTATAAGATCTATCACAATAATTTAAAGACATTTATTCTTGCAAAAATTAATCATTTATCCAAAACACTTTTATGATCAGTCTATGTTATTAACTGAACATATCATATTGTCTATAAGCTATAAATTTCTAAACACACAGATTTAACATTCATTTCTATAATCCAAAATGATAATATCCATGAACCAAAATCCCACATCACACAAATATGAAGTCAAACCAAAGTCCCTAGAGCAATACTATCCATAAGCATTCAATAAAATCAAGCAAGCAAGATCCAAGAACTTGAGGTGATGTGCATGACTTCAGTCATTCAAGGAAGCTATCGAAGGGTTGTGAGTTGCAACAATTTTTGAATTTATCATTCCTTCCTATCCATTATCAATTTATCATTGGCATTGCTATTGTGGAAACTGTGGAAACACTTACATGGGGTTTTATTGAGGCAAGCCTCTAAATAGACCAACATTTTTCCCCTTTGAATGTGCAAGTTTTAGGTTTCAAGAGGATTGAGGGAAGCTTGAAGACAAATTGTCCAATGTTGCAATTGAAGCCTTACATCTTGTCAACAAATAGAAACTCACCTATATAACTATTCGACTATGTTTTGACAACTTTGTAAGTGGAAATAAAAGTATCGGTTCTATCTTTAGAGGATCCCAAAAGTAGAGAAGATGTGCCCCCATTCGCCCTAGGGTGACCCTGTCCTACTATAGTGATTAAACCTAGCTTTTGGTGACACATACATAGTCCTCTACACTTCCCAAATCTATGTGCAAACTATTGTTTCAGCCTATGCATTATCGTGATCTTGCATTTTTTATATTAGGTCATATGGTCTAATTAGGTTAATCATAGAAAATCAATTCTAGTCCATTTCTAAGGCTCAAAAGGATCAAATCTAAATCTGATTAACTCACCTTCATGATTGAAAGTCAATCTAAACACCTTTTTTATTTTCATCCTAATGTACCTTTGAAAAGGATCAAAAAGCAATCCTATGTTTATACCCTAAATTTAGGCTTCCCTTTTTCATATGTTGCATTTTAGTGAACCCAACATTTTAACATCATAAACCTTCTAAAAATTTCACTCATTCAATCCTAGATCTAGGTTTTGTATTCCATCATTTTACATTTCTCATTTAGGGTTTCATTTTTACATTATAAAAAGTCAATTTTTAAAAAAAAATCATATCATATTGCATCATAGGTTGCAATAGGGTTAGTTTCAGTCATTTAGATCAGATTTGCATTCATAATTTTCATATCTTTCTCAAACATTTGAATTTGAGTTACACTATCTTCAATTGGGAAAATTCTGGAAAAATGGTCACTGTCAAACCAATTTGCAGATAGAAACAACAACCTACACAGTCAATTTTTCATTTTTTTTAACCTCTTTCAGGGAATCAGACACCCGAGGATGCTCTGTCCTGCTACAGGTGGCTTAATTTCTTTTGTACAAGTCTCCATCTTTGTATTCTCTATCTAATTTTGCTTGTAAATATCTGATTGGAAATTCTAGAAATGTGTTATTGCGTGTTATAGAAAGTTTTAATTTTGCTTCGTTTGTTACAAATTTATAAAAAATTGTTGTATTTCAGTATTGAATATTGCCAAATCTATAGGACAATTGTTTACATTTTTTAAAGTATTGCATAAATTGGGTAGATTAGTTTCATTTTTACAAAAACCAAAAACCCTAGGTTGTTACAACACATTGCACAATCCAAAAAATTACAAAACAACAACATAATTAATTCTAAATTTTGGTTTGCAAGTTATCACATAGTTCCTGTTAATAGTGCCTTTGAAATTGAAATCTTAGAAAAAACCCTAATAGGACTCAAACATTTAGGTCATTCTAAATTTTAACTATTATCTAGGGATTTAACAATTTATAGGTATTTAAATTTTATACCACATTTTATATTCCAAACTATAGTTGATGATATTTTATATTGTATTCCATGAAATTATAAATCGGATTGAATAAATTAACATATTCTTAATAATTTCATATTTTAATTGTCATACTGATAAGTTTTACATGTAATCAATGATTCATCATTCAACTCAATTATTAATAACATATTAACAAGAATAGAATATACAAAATTAGCAATCGTTTAATGTCAAATGTGTATCTATTAGTAGAAACCATAGTTTTTCTTTAATTGAGCACATAAAGAATACAAATAATTGAACACATTATTGAATTTGAGTTTTTTATTGATTTTCAAATGAAGGAATACATGTAGGCAACACAAAATATTGCTCAAAGATAACTCTAGACAGAGTTGAGTTGGAAACTCATATTATCAAATAATGAACTATTAGATTTTATAGCATGCCCCACTATTCGCCTGATGAAAGTGTTATTTGTTGTAACTGTTCTAGTGTTTGACTTGAAAATTTTTTAATAATTCATGATTGAAATTAGAAATTGACTTGAATGTTTCAACCAAAGTTGTCAAGGTTATTTGTGGTTTTATGGAATCCAAATAGTTCACCTCATCTTGGTTCTAAGGAAAATTGTCCAAATCAATCTTCCTTGTATTCTCCATCTTCTTTCTAAAATCATCTTTTCCAATGAAACACTCAATTGTGTCAAAATCCTTTCAAAAACCAAGCTTTGTCAAGTTCCTTACCTTTTTATCTAGCTTCATCTTTTTTGCAACCTAATCAAGAAATTTCTATGCATCAATCTTTTCATTAATTCATTTTGATTTCAATTCATTGTCATTGGCTTTGTAGACTATTTACAATTTTCTCTATTGAATTCACATCTTTGTGTTCCATTACATATTTCTTGATCTCCCTATTATGTACTATCAGATCATGAATCAATTGAAAAAAATTACACATATGATCAATCCTCTACATTATTTCCTCCCAAATCTTTTGTTTCATATGCCTCATTGTTTCTCTACAAAATGTAGTTAACTTATTTCAACAAGAGTTTATTTTTATTTTTTCTTCCCTCAACTTTGCTTCCAACCTTTCACTATTTTTTCTCTCTTCCAAGAATGTTTGTTCCCAATATTTTTCTTTCGCTAGGTTTTGTTTTAATTTTTTTTTAAGTGGATTTTTCATCATCAAATTTATTTTTTCTCTCATCTAACCTTTGCTTCAGTTCATTCAACTCCGCCTCTATTTTTTATCCTCTTTAATTGTAGATGTAGAGGCATATTTTTTAATTCTTTTTATCTAATTCATTGCTCTTGTTATTTGTTGCTTTTCTCTTTGCTTTCTCATTTTCTAGGTCTTGTTGTAACTCTTCTATTTGAAAATGCAACCCATTTTTTATTTCTCTTTCTTTATCAATGATGTGTACACCAATTCATTGTTCTTTTTTGATACACTAATTTTGTTAGAATTTTATATCTAGAAAAATTCAATTGGAAACTACTCGCCTGAAATTTAGAGCGATCCATCTAATTCTCTCATTTATTTTGAATTGTGGGAACAACAAACATGTAATCCGTGATTTTTGTATTTGGGTCAAATGTGGGTAATAACCTAGTTGTTGGAAGCTCTAAATTTATAGTAGATGTACTCTCTATCAGTTGCTTCCTTTTTTTGTATACATTTTTATTTCTTTTTAAACTCATCATTATAATCAAAACCTAGGGCCACATAAATAATGGAATTCTTGAATGGCGAAGGAATACTTGCAATGATGAGAACATCTCCAATTCTATGAGATTGAGCTTGAGGCTGAGAATTAGCCATTGCTATTGTATTCACACTAAGTGGAGGAGTTCTTAGAAATAATTCCTTCGGTGTGTAAATTAAGGTAGTGGTATTGGTATTGGTAGTTGGACTTGGACCTATCACAATCCTTTTCTTCTTTAGAATGCCTTGATCACTATGTGTCTATGTAGTATCTTGTATTGTTAGCCACTTGTGTGTAATTTGTTGGTGTGGCACATGTTGATCACTATTAGTACTACTACCCATATCATCACCACCAGTGCTAGTGCCAGTTGCACTAGATTATCTACCATGGGCATGTCTTGGTTGTGATTGTATCTAACCATGAGGATTATGAATTGAAGCTATAAAAAAATGAATTGTTTTAGCTGTCCTTGTATGCCTTTAGGCTATTTTATCAACTCCAAGGCCTTGAAAATCACTAGGTTTTCTATGGCATAACTCTATTGTCATCTAAATTCCTTATCCTTTGGACCCCAACCCACCACATTCATAACCCATTTTTTGGGGCTATGGCTACTCTTGAAGTATATATTTATTTTGTGATCTCATTTAAACCAAATATGACTTTGCTTGCATATTGTACATTGTGTTCTTCCATATCATCATCAGATTCATCATTAGTTTCTTCACATTCAGAGGGATTCTCTTTAATCCACAAATCGCTAAACTCGGAATCTTCTTCAATCTCTTGAAACACTGCACTAATTTTTGGTTCACCTAGATCGTTCCTCATAGACCAAAAGATAATAAATTTAGTATTGTGTCCATTTTTTCTTTACAAGCCATTTTTAGAGAATCTAGTATTTTTATTTTAGTAGATGGTAGATAAGTTTTTCATAAAAAAAATTGTACCTCCCGATTTTCTTCTTTTCTTCTCTTTGTTGAGGCAATGCCATAACTTTTGTTGACAATTGTTCAAAATAAATACCTTTCTCAACATCAATTTTCTCCATTACTATTTTGACCTCATCCCAAGAATCCTCGTTATTGCATAGGTCTCTGTCTAATTTTGCTTGTAAATATCTAATTTGAAATTCTATAAATATATTATTGCATGTTATAGAAAGTTGTCATTTTGCTTCATTTTTTGTAAGTTGATACCAAATTGTTATATTTTAGTATTGAATATCGTCAAATCTGTAGGATAATTTTTTATATTTTTTGAAGCATTACATAATTTGGGTAGATTATTTTCATTTTTACAAAAATCCAAAACCCTAAGTTGTTACAACACATTGCACAATCCAAAAACTTACAAAACAACAACATAATTAATTCTAAATTTGGGTTCGCAAGTTATCACATAGTTAGTTCTTGTCACTAGTGCCTCTAAAATTGAAATCTTAGAAAAAACCCTAATAGGACTCAAACCCCCTAGGGCATCCTAGTCCTCCAAAAACTTGTTTTAGATCTCTAAAATAGATTAATACCTATTATCAATTTACATACCTGGAAACTTTCTAGATTTGTGGTTGTATCAGGTCTATTGGTTTGTGTTTTCAGTTCTATTTTTCATTAACATGTGTAAACCTATATTGTAATTGAAATTCAATTTAATCATGTTAGATCTCTTTCCACAAGTGCATTGTATATTTACCAATCCCTTTAGTTGTGATGAATTTGACATGTTAGATGATTCCCTTGGGGACTTCATCTCACCTAGATCATCCACCAAGGCTTCTAAAATTCCAACAAAGGCAATCATTGATACTCATGATAATCATAGTAGCGATTCTCATAATATCCCTCCTAATTGTGAGAATATCTTAATACACAAAAAAAAAATGATTGAAAAATTTCTTAATATCACCCTACCTAATCTTCATTCACCTCCCAACATCTTCCCTACTTGTGAGAACAATTTTGTGTAAGAGGATGCAACCATGGACCATCACAAAAATAATATTTATTCTTCTATCAATACCTCACCCACTTGTGAAGAAGGTACTATGGTGTTAGAGGATCCAATCATTGAGTGTCATGAGAATATTGTTTGTTTCTATCCCAATACCTCTCCTACTCAAGAATATATTGTGGCATAGGAGGATGAAATTATTGATACATTTCTTTCAAAATACAGTATGGTGGATGTCATTAATGAAGATGCTAAGTTTGCATTAGACCCCCCTCAATAGAAGGTCATCAATAAGTAGATAACTTAGTTGAGGTTATGAACGCATAATTGAAAATTGGATCTCCTTTAATTAGTGGACCTCCTAAGTCACCTCTCCTTATAGGACCTTTTAAACCCCTACCTATATCTTGAACTCTATAAGACAACTCACTAGTGGGCATGTGTCATAGCAACCAAGTTATCACACAGTTGTTCACACATATAGCATTCCTCAACATAGTGGTAAAGAGTATGATCTTATTGAGAAATTTCTTCATAATCCAACTGTAACGCCCTTCCATGCAAACCCCATAGGACACAACAACCAACAATAAACAAAACATTTTTTTTTAAACAACAATTACATTAATCATAATTAAATAATAATCAACATTAATATAATCCATATGACAACAATCTAGTCCCATGGGGTTACATGGTGCGCTACTCGAAACGAACCCAACCAACAACAATGTTAAACAAATCCAAATTAAATTAATAATAGAAGCGTGAATAATAATGACATAAATATAACATACATCCAATCATAAATAAGATAGATAAAGACATATATGAATATCATATTATTGCATTACAACTTCCAAGTTCATTATTACATTCGTGGAGCATATTTCCACAAATACAACACATTAAGAACCCAGTAGTACATTACAAAGATGGTTCCCTTATATTAATGGGAAGTGTACATCGATGCAAGTATGATACAACAACAATGAATAGAGTACATAATGAGATCCCCCAAAATTGTCGCCAACACTAGAAAGCTCAGAAACACAATTGGTACATCTTCGCAACATCACGATCGTCGATGGGGAACCCAATGGGTGCGTAGCATGTTCCACCTGACCATGTGAACCCGAAGGAACACCCCCTATTCTAGGAGATGACAAGAGGACCACAACAGAAAAATAGACAAATGTACAAGGCTGACACAACTCCACAATCCAAAAGACAACAAGTCAAAGAATCATAAGAACAATTACTTCCAGAAGTAATAATCAACAAGGAAAAAATACAAACATACTGGTTGCTAAGGGTAGTTTTTCATAACATGGCTCGACATGGGTTACCCAATGCAGACCTTCATAGGTTACCGACCCCCATCCTGGGTTACCTTGGTGATGTGAGTGGTCCAAGGCTTGCTTGCATTGCAACTAAGAGACCCAACTTGTCTCTTCTAGGAACCTAGTCTCCTCTAGGTCCTGATTGGTTTAGATGATAAACTAAGTCCAATTCTAACTCTTCTCTAAGATTTCTATCCTTTGTGTTTCACCTTGGAGGACTAACACCATTTGACAAGTTCAATTTCTCTTCCTCACTTAAAAAGCTCTAAGTGCTATCTTCTCACAAACGTCATTCTTCATTGCAGGGGTGTCCATCCTATTGAAAACATTCATAACCTTGCATATTTGAACCATTTTAGAAGGTTCTTCAATCCTATCCTTACCGGGTTCAAGGATTCACCATTTGAGACCTTAAACAGGCCTATTCCTTGTAGCCTTTACCAGTCCTATTTTGTCAATTCTTGCAAAATTTTCCCAAAGACCCTACAAATCTAAAGGCAGATTTGGATACCCATTTCGACATTTTAAAAGGTTCAGTGGGGCTTAGGGCCTGACAACCTCCGTACACTAGTTTCCTACAGCTAAGGACAATAGGGCTAAAAGGCCTAATTTCTAGGACTAACTGTAATCTTGCTTGGAACCTGCTCAAACCATAAACTAAATGATTGACATGACCCCAATCCACCTATTATGATGAGCTATGATGAAACCCTACTTGAACCTGTTCCCTACAGTACCTCTTTACCCTGCACGAAATCTTCAATGACATTCCTAGACCTCTAACCTGGCTCTGTCTGCTCGCCTAGAGACTAGTGATAAAAAGAGCTCTCCACTCTTTCATGCTTCCTAATCCTAAACCTATATACACTAATGACTCCCCTAACATTCCCACCTATCCTTAGGTGTTTCCCAAGGCTAGATTTCATGGGGGAGCCATGAAAGCACCGATTGGTCAAGACTGGACTAGTAAGAACTTAAAACCGAAACAATTTACCTAACACCAAATATCCTACTCTAAACAACTTGCTTATCAAATGAAAAAGACTAAGATAATCCTATAGAACACTAAACAAATACTAAAATCAGTCTCTCAATCCATTAAGCATCTCTATCATCACAAAATTTTGGGTTGTTCTTGAAAAACACTGTTGCAGAGCTCTCTATTCCACTTCAAAAACTAATTACAAATTACATAACTACATAATCATCATGAGATTCGAGTCTTGGGTCATAATAGATGCCATCACCATGATTCTAGAGCCTGTTGGCCGATCTCCCACTTCCTATTCTTAAGGGAATCCAAAGGTAACCGAGTTGCATGCCCATGCTAACTTCTTTACAACATTTGGCATCTTTCTCTATGCCTTGATCCTATTTCTTAGGACCACCATTCTCTCTAGATTCCGAGGAACCAACTCATTTAATGGCCTTAAGGCATCTTTACAACAACCACTAAGTGTTTAGAACATCTTTAAGACTCTAATCTCCCATAGACAACTAACATTAAGAAACCATAAACTACTAACAATGGCTAATTGTGTGACCTTAGTCCTAATGACTAACTCACCTAGCCCACAAAAGCAATGACCTTCTAAGGTCTGAAAGCAAACAAACTTCTTGACTTGGCTAGAGTCAAGTACAAGCCAAAATAACAAAAATGGAGGTTAGCCAAGGTGTGCTCCTGCACCATCCTCCCCAAAATATAAAGTTCAATCCACCCTTGGATTGATGATGCTTGGATCAATTCCCATCTTCTTGAACTCTGCTTCCTTTATCCATACTGCATTAGCATCAGCTTGACCTTGTTTCTTGATCAAGTGTTCCTTATAGGCTTTGGTTCTAGTCTGTTTGTAGACCCTTGTGTCCAATATGCTGTTGGCTCCTGTGACTATAGAAGTAGGTAAGTGTAGATCTTCCACATCTCTGATCACTTCATGAAGGTTTTGATCCATGTCTTGTTGTGGTCCCTTGTAATGGACTAAGTCTGCAATGTTGAAGACAGGGGACAGTCCACTGTCATCCAGTAGCTCAATTTTGAATGCATTATCACCATACTTAGCTAAGATAGGGTAGGGACCTATCCTCCTCATCTGTAACTTGTGAGGGACTCCCTTTTGAAGTCTTGATTTGTTAAGATGCACCATAACCAAGTCACCCACATTGAACTACACTGTTCTTCTATGCTCATCCACCTTAGTTTTATGTTTTATGGTGTTCTCTGTCAAGGTCTTCCTCACTCTATCATGTATCTCCTGCATAGCATATGCAAAATCATCAGCATATCCACTTCCCTTCACTCCATCCTTCAAATCTCTCAACTCATAAACTCCTCTAGGATGTAGCCCATAGACTATTGCAAAGGGACTCTTCCCTGTGGATCTGTTTATAGTATCATTGTAGGCATATTCAGCTTGCCCAATCAACTGATCCCATTGTTGCCCATACTCCTTGGTCAAACACCTCAGTATATTTCCAAGGCTTCTATTAACAACCTCGGTCTAACCATCAGTTTGGGGATGGTAGGCCGATCCAAAGGAGAAGTTAGTGCCTAACCTTTTCCAAAGAGTCTTCCAAAAATGACTCATGAATTTAGTGTCTCTGTCTGATACAATGCTGATAGGTAACCCATGGATTCTTACTTTCTCTTTGAAGAAGAGAGAGGCTATTTGACTAGCATCATGTGTGGTCTTACATGGTATAAAGTGAGCGATCTTGCTGAACTTGTCCACCACCACATAAACACTATCCATGCCTTGCCTTGTCTTGGGTAACCCAACTACAAAATCCATACTCAAACATTCCCATGGCCTAGTAGGAATAGGTAGTGGTTGGTAAAGGCCTGCATTTGAGGAAGTGCCTTTGGCCTTTTGTCATACTACACAACTTTCCACATATCTCCTAACATCAAGATTCATCTTAGGCCAATAATAGAACCTTTGAACAAGTTCTTGTGTCTTAGTGATCCCAAAATGACCACTCAATGCTCCATTGTGCTTTTCCTAAATAAAATTATCTCTAATAGAGCCTCTAGGAACACATAATTGATTCCCTTTAAACAAGAGATCACTTTGCAAAGTATACTCAACATATTTACTATGAAAATGGTTCTTGTATTCAGCACATACCTTATAAACATCTACAAAATCTTCATCATCAGCATATAGATCCTTGAAGTGATCTATTCCCATGCTCTTCAACTAGATTTCCTGAATTGTGAGAGCTCTTCTAGACAATGCATCTGCTACTTTATTGAGGACACCTTTCTTCTGCTTGATATTGAAGGTTTAAGCTTGTAGGTACTCAACCCACTTCATGTGCTTGTGGCTCAACTTCTCTTGTGAATTTAGGAAACTAAGTGCTTGATTGTCTGAATACACAATCAATTCCTTGGGAAGCAAGTAGTGCCTCCACTTCCTTAGAGCTTGGACCAATGCATACATCTCAAGGTCATAAGAAGAGTACTTCTTCTTGGCTTCACTTAACTTTTCTGAATGAAAAGCCACCAGTCTACCCTCTTGGCTTAGAACAGCTCCAATTTCCACATTGCTAGCATCACACTCAATGGTGAAAAGCTTCTCAAAGCTTGGTAGCACCAAAACAGGCTGGGTAGATATCCTTTCCTTCAACAACTCAAAGCTCTTGTTAGCATGCTCATTCCATACAAATTTGGTCTTCATGCCTCCCTTAATAGTATCCAACATAGGAGCACAAATTTCACTAAAATGCCTTATAAATTTCCTATAATATTGTGCAAGGCCATGAAAAATCCTTACCTCTGTTGCTATCCTTGGAGTAGGCCAATTCATGATAGCCTCCACTTTGCTTTGGTCCATTTTCAGATTGCCATGTGATAGGACAAATCCAAGGTACACTAGCTCTGTTTTGATGAACTCACACTTCTCCAAGTTGATCATCAGCTTCTCCTCATGTAGCTTCTTGAAAACAATCTCAAGATGTTCTAGGTGCTCACTCCTTGTCTTGCTAAAAATCAGTATATCATCTAGATATACTACCACAAACTTGCCTATGTAGTCTTTGAGAACTTCATTCATGAGTCTCATGAATGTGGAGGGGGCATTAGACAATCCAAATGGCATGACAAGCCATTCATACAAACCTTCATTGGTCTTGAAGATTGTTTTCCACTCATCTCCCTCATGTATCCTAATTTGGTGATAGCCACTCTTCAAGTCTATCTTGCTATAGTACTTAGCTTCACCTAGACAATCCATTAGGTCTTCAATTTTGGGGATAGGGAACCTATACCTTATAGTTATCCTATTGATATCCCTTGAATCAGTACAAAGCCTCCAAGTTCCTCCTTTCTTAGGTGCAAGGACAGTGGGTACGGCACATGGACTAATACTCTTTTTAATGAGACCTTGGTTTAGGAGTTCTTGTATTTGTCTAGCTATTTCCTCATTTTGTTGAGGGGTCATCTTGTAGGCTACTTTATTGGGAAGGGTAGCTCCTAGGATAAGGTCTATCCTATGACTTATGGCTCTTTCAGGGGGTAAGGTTGATGGTTGTCCATCACTCACTATACCTTGGTAAGTCTGCAGCATGCTTTGAATCTCCTTTGGTAACTCTGTCTTCTTGGTCACCTTGCCTTCATCTCCCTCTCATGGTCTTAGCACCAATGCATAACCAACTCCTTCTCCTTCTTCCAAGGCTTCTAAGAACTCTTTTTCACCAACCATGAGCATATTAGGACCTGTTGTCTTCACCTCAGCATCTTCCAACAGTGACTATATTTTGAAGGTCACATTGTCTTTCTTGAAAGAATAAGAATTCTTTCCTCCATCATGTATGGCTTGACGGTCAAATTGCCATGGTCTACCTAGGAGCAAATGACATGCATCCATAGGTAACACATCACACAAAACTTTATCTTTATACCTTCCAATTGAGAAATCCACCCATGCTTGTTCATTCACTAACACATGTTGTCCTTTATTGAGCCAAGTGACCTTGTAAGGATTGGTGTGGGGTATCCTTGTCAACTTTAGTTTGCTGACTGCTTCCTCTGACACAATATTATCAATAGAGCCTGAGTCAATGATGACTCTACATACTTTCCCCATCATCTTGCACTTTATCCTAAATAAAGACCTCCTTTGGCTTGGCTCCTCCTTCACCGGCTCCTTGATCAAAGTTCTCCTCATCATGAGGTTCTCACCTTCCTCAGAATTTAATGGAACCTCAAAATGTTTCTCTGCTGCATTAGATTCCTCATGAACTAGGTTAGTTCTCTTGTCACCTCCATGTGGAGAACTACCTTTCTCTGGGCATCTATAGGCAGGGTGCCCCATTTGATTGCAATGATAGCATTTCATATTGGAAAAGTAGTTGCCTCTTCCTCCTTGTCCACCATTTCTTCCTCTAGAGCTAGAGTTAGAACTCCTTCCTCTACCACATCTACTTGAGCTTCCTTCTTGCTGCTCACTGAATTTTGTGTCTCCTTGAGTTTTTGCTTCAGAACTTCTTCCACCATAGCCACCTCTTTGTCCTCTACTATCTTTGCTTTTACCTTTACCTTTAGAGGTTTGGTCTTGCTTTCTCTTACTTTTCTCTTCTATCTTCAAGGCCATTTGATAGCATTGGCGAATGGTTTTGAAGTTCACTAGACTCATTTCTTCTTGAATAGACCATTTGAGGCCATTCAAGTACCTTGCAAGCTTAATACTTTCATCTTCTACTACTTTTGATCTCAAACATAGCATTTGAAACTCCTCGGTGTAGGCTTGGACATCTAAATCTTTTTTTCTTAGATTGTGTCTCCTTCTATGCATTTGAACTTCATAGTCATCAGGAAGGTAGGTTTTCTTCACTTTGTTTACCATGCCCTTCCAAGTAACTATAGGACCTTTTCCATCCTTTTCTCTTTCGTTTTGCACAAATTTCCACCAAGTAAGAGCTGAACCTCTTAGTCTAGACTTGGCCACCATAACTTTTTGTGCCTCTGAGATACCATCACACTCAAAATGGTTCTCAATGTTGTCTATCCAATCCACGACTGAATCTGGATCCATTTGTCCACTAAATAGTGGCACACCTTCCAAAGCTTTGCCACTCAATGCCTTTAGTGCCTTTAAGAATGGCTCTTCAGGAAGAAAAGGGTCAGGTGTTAGTGCTTCCTCCTCCAACTCTAATTCCTTTTCCCTTGCTTCTTCCTCTTCCTTTTGATCAATTTTAACTTTGACCTTATCAGTTTTGTCTTGGACTTCACCCAAGAGCTGCTCCATTTGGGACAATCTTTCTCTCAGCAACTGATTATCCTCTTCTTGTTCTTCTACTTTCTTGGCTAACTCAGCATTAGTCACCATGGTTGTGTCTTCCTCTGGTGTATTCTCTCCCACTGATTCAGTAGGCTGCAACATCCACCACAAGCCTGATCAAAACAGGCTCTGATACCAATATGATGTGAGTGGTCCAAGGCTTGCTTGCACTGCAACTAAGAGAGCCAGCTTGTCTCTTCTAGGAACCTAGTCTCCTCTAGGTCCTGATTGGCTTAGATGATTAACTAAGTCCAATTCTAACTCTTCTCTAAGAGTTCTATCCTTTGTGCTTCACCTTGGAGGACTAACACCATTTGACAAGTTCAATTTCTCTTCCTCACTTAGAAAGCTCTAAGTGCTATCTTCTCACAAACGTCATTCTTCATTGCAGGGGTGTCCATCCTATTGAAAACATTCATAACCTTGCATATTTGAACCATTTTAGAAGGTTCTTCAATCCTATCCTTACCGGGTTCAAGGATTCACCATTTGAGACCTTAAACAGGCCTATTCCTTGTAGCCTTTACCAGTCCTGTTTTGTCAATTCTTGCAAAATTTTCCCAAAGACCCTACAAATCTAAATGCAAATTTGGATACCCATTTGGAATTTTTAAAAGGTTCAGTGGGGCTTAGGGCCTGACAACCTCCGTACACTAGTTTCCTACAACTTAGGACAATAGGGCTAAAAGGCCTAATTTCTAGGACTAACTGTAATCTTGCTTGGAACCTGCTCAAACCATAAACTAAATGATTGACATGACCTCAGTCCACCTATTATGATGAGCTATGATGAAACCCTACTTGAACCTGTACCTGTTCCCTACAGTACCTCTTTACCCTGCAAGAAATCTTCAATGACATTCCTAGACCTCTAACCGGGCTCTGTCTGCTCACCTAGAGACTAGTGATAAAAAGAGCTCTCCACTCTTTCATGCTTCCTAATCCTAAACCTATATACACTAATGACTCCCCTAACATTCCCACCTATCCTTAGGTGTTTCCCAAGGCTAGATTTCATGGGGGAGCCATGAAAGCACCGATTGGTCAAGACTGGACTAGTAAGAACTTAAAACCGAAACAATTTACCTAACACCAAATATCCTACTCTAAACAACTTGCTTATCAAATGAAAAAGACTAAGATAATCCTATAGAACACTAAACAAATACTAAAATCAGTCTCTCAATCCATTAAGCATCTCTATCATCACAAAATTTTGGGTTGTTCTTGAAAAACACTGTTGCAGAGCTCTCTGTTCCACTTCAAAAACTAATTACAAATTACATAACTACATAATCATCATGAGATTCGAGTCTTGGGTCATAATAGATGTCATCCCCTGATTCTAGAGCCTGTTGGCCGATCTCCCACTTCCTATTCTTAAGGGAATCCAAAGGTAACCGAGTTGCATGCCCATGCTAACTTCTTTACAACATTTGGCATCTTTCTCTATGCCTTGATCCTATTTCTTAGGACCACCATTCTCTCTAGATTCCGAGGAACCAACTCATTTAATGTCCTTAAGGCATCTTTACAACAACCACTAAATGTTTAGAACATCTTTAAGACTCTTATCTCCCATAGACAACTAACATTAAGAAAACATAAACTACTAACAATGGCTAATTGTGTGACCTTAGTCCTAATGACTAACTCTCCTAGCCCACAAAAGCAATGACCTTCTAAGGTCTGAAAGCAAACAAACTTCTTGACTTGGCTAGAGTCAAGTACAAGCCAAAATAACAAAAATGGAGGTTAGCCAAGGTGTGCTCCTGCACCACTTGGAAACCTCAACCGATCCCCGGCCCCCATTCTTGCACATGCGGAATCAACTTACCTTTCTTGAGGACAAGGTAGTTGCTTTTCCATTCCAGGCCTTCTCATCTCATCCCAAGCCTATACAAGTGCTTGAGCCATGAGAGAGGCTTCCATTATCTTTCATTAGTGAGTTAACTACCCTCGCCCCTAACTATTTATTAGGTTATCACTTGATTAGCTCAACTTCCACATAATTTACCCAGGAGACCACTTAGGGTTCTGACCCCTGTGGGAAGCCACACTCCCTACAAGCAACAAGACCTCAAATACACAAACAGGCAAGCCACTTGCACAAAGAAAAATCAGAACCAAAAGTGAAAACATCAAGTGAGGCATGCACCATCCCACGCTAGAACATCATAGTAAGAAAACTCTCAAATGCAAGTCTAAACCCATAAAGTCTTCAATACAAAATTCAACAACATTAGTAATACTTTCCCCACCTCTGGAAGTCTAAAAGGAAAACTGATTACCCATAACTCAAGTAAGAGAATAACTCAAACATAACGGGGTTTCAACACAAATTCACAACATAACAATGCATAAGATCTCGTTTTTCAAAACTAATTTTCGAGAAGACCCACACCAAGGAACATTAAATCTCAAACTTTAATTCCCCAACATAATCAATATCATAACTTTAAAGGACCTCATTGAAATAAACCATCTACATTCTATTTACAACTCCCATTAAATAAATGTTTTGAATAGTTTAAGAACCTATATAACACTTTCGCTATATTAGTCCTTTTTAAAAACTTTTGTACAATCAATAAGGCACGGCTCAACAAGGGTAAGCAAGGCATCGAATGCCACCCTAGAGGTATCGATTGCCAAAAGAAACTAAGATACAAGGTCTTTGAAATCAACTCGCCTAAATAGAGTTGATTATAGCTACTGATCAAAGGGGTTGGAAACCGCAACACCAGGTATCAAATATAATTTACCTAATTACAATCTGAACCATATAGTATTAAAGGTAAGTGACCAAGGCAGAGGAAGGCGACAAGGTATTTTCCAGATTCTAGACATTTACTTAATGTTGCGGATGAGGGGGAGAAAGAATTATTTATCTATCGCCATAGTGAGAATTTGGCATTGCAATGAATAAGATAAAGTACAACAATGTTCATATATTCACATTTAACAAGGCAAAAATGGAAATTGATAGGGAAAACGAATTCGCCAGCTCAAGAATATCGAATTCCAAACAAAACAAAAGAAACATCGATCTAAAGTCCCAACAAGATATAGAATGCAACTTATAAATTAATTGCTATAGTGCTTAATCAACAGAGGAAATCCAAATGGTGAATGAAAACAATGATTGCATGTAACCGAGAGACTCGGGTGAAGAAACCTACCATAGATCTTTATTCGCAAAAGTTAACAAAAGGATAAACGATGAACAGAAGAAAGATATATTTTTAGAGATTCGGCCCAAATAGTATACACATTACATGCACATCCAATTGCGGAAACCCATTCCCACATAAATCCAAAACTCCGGAGAACCAGACAACAATATCGATGATAAATCAACTAGAAAATAATATCAAAACCCCCAAAAATCCCTGTAATTACTTTTCCAAAAATGCTTTTTTTTTTAGAGCAGAAATTTTCTTTTCCAAAAAATGAATGTCCCCCTCGAAAATCTGCCAGCAAAAATAATAAAACCAGCGAGACTATTTTGACAACCAAATTTGTCAAAAAAAAAAAGGTTTGCAACTCCATTTTCAGTTTTGAATGACGCATGCACTTGCATGCAAAATATTTCCAAATTTCACTTCAAATTTCCATTTCAAATTAAATCAAGGTAATAATTAATGAAACAATATTATAATCTAATTGTCAATTTAAAATTTAACAGTATTATAATCGAAATGTTATTCTTTCTTAGAATTAAAAATATTAATTTCAACAATTACAAATACTATATTCAATTAAATCGACAAACATTTAAATTCACCAATTTAATATTTTAATTAAATACTTAATCATTTTCTCATAGCTCACTTTAATAATTAAATCGCATTTAGCTTGAGAATAATAAACGTTGTTAAATCAAACTACTAATTAACGACATTTAAATAATGTACTTAATTAAAGCAACATTTAAATTTATTAACGACATTTAAATTAACAACTATAATAAGTGATTAGCCAACACCAATAGTACCATTAAAATAATCAACATGCCGACACAAATAAACACTTACCCAATCGACCCAAGGACCCAAGCATAGAGGCACTACACCAACATAAAACTCCCTTTGTGATTTGATTCATAAATCACCTACATACAATAGGATTCTAGTTTTGCAAAAGACTGATGTCTCATCTTCTGTTAGACCGAATGATGTAGCTGCATTATTTTATTGTATGCAAATGACAAAGTTGGATATTACATTCCCTCAACATGAATTGCCCTCACTCAAGAACCAAAATAAACATGAGGCCCTAATGATAAATGTTATAATTAATGAAACTAGAGTTAATCGTACTCTCATAGACAATGGAGTGGGTCTTAATGTTTATAACATTGACCTCATAGATAAAATTGGTGTGGACAAGAATTTCATAGAACCCAATGATGTTATTATCCATGGTTTTGACAATGTGAATGAGAAATCATTAGGAATCATCACACTACCCATTGAGGTTGGACCCATGGTTTTTCCTACCTATGTCCATATCATGCCAAGACTTCTTTCATACAATCTTCTCCAAGGTAGACCGTGGATTTATACAATTAAGGGAGTCCCATCTACTCTTCACATTGAGATGAAGTATGAATGTAATAACAAGATATACACGGTTAAAGAAGATGAAGAAAGTTATAAGTTACAAGACCAAGTCTAACATAATACTTACAACTCTATTAATACTTTTATTCCAACTTCAAAGGTAGAACCTATACAAGTTGATGGTAATCCTAATTGTATTTCACCTACAAAAAATCTCTTACATGATGATTGGGGGCCGTTAGATTTTACACCTTTTTTCAAATGGGAGTATCAAATCTTTCCCTCAAAGTCCAATGAGTCCAATACAAATGATTCATCTTCAAACACATGTTTCGTGGCTTATTGGCGGGCATTATATTTCACACCCTCCTTTATGGGAGAGTACAAAATCTCATAATCTAAACCAAAATAGTCTTGTGTCTCATTTGCTCCACTCGGTTCTACATCAACAACATGGCCCCATGGTAGTGATGGGGGATCTTCAACTCCTATCCCTCGTGAGAGGAATATGTGTAACTTTAAAAACCTTAAAATGATTTGTGTGCTCGAGAAGAAGCCAATATTTCTCACAAGCATGCAGATAAAATCTCTTCATCCAAGTTGGAAGCATGTTTTGGTATTGGATAAAAAATTATTTCTAAACATGGATGTAATGGAAACATGAAACAAAATGATAGGGATCGAGTAAAGTATATATCATACTTTTCCGAGAAGGTTCTAGGTTTCTATTGAATATTCAAGATACTGAGAGGGGGGTGAATCAATATCTTCTTAAACTTATTGAACAAAAACCATCATTTACTTTAATGCATAAACCAGAGAAGAGCAAGAACGAAGCATGAAATCACACAACATAAGAACATCAAATTTTTACGTGGAAAACCCAATGAGGGAAAAACCACGGTGAGGATTAGCCACAATATATAGTTGTTTCAATACCAGTTACAAAAGAGGCTCACTACCAGATACAAAAACTCATTTCTTACAAGGACTCACTATCTAAACATGAAGGCTCATTGCCTACAAAAATTATAGAAACAAAATGGCTTATAGCTAGAATATGAACTGATGGAATTACACCACAAGTGTAGATTCAATTCCTTTGATGCTCAAAGTATTTGCTCACATGATAGTAGACTAATCTTCACCTATCTACTCACACACTTCGCATATCAACTCACACCTTCTCACTTTATTCATCTACAAACCATCTTGTATATATATGTAATATATTCGCATGCATCAATTAGGTCAACCTAATTAGATGCAATACATATTTATAAAAAGATAAGGTCATCAGCTTCATACAAAGCTTCTCTTAAATTAATTGAACCATGTGTCATGCAATATTATCTCGGCCATGATTAACCTAATAATGAAATGCAATCATCAAAACTCGATGCCAACTCACCATCCAATCATATGATCATACAAAAATACATACATGCATGCTTCTAGTGATCGTAAGCCTTTTCTCAAAACCTTAAACAATGATGATTACCGGAGGGAATATGCGGACCAAAATACTAGATCAAACATCGGAGGAAGTAAACTTGTTTTGCACATCAATTCAGGTTACCGGACTAATCTGATACCATAAACAACATGGTGACATCAATGACAACATACAGAATGATCTTCTCCATTCTTCGAATAGTTTCCAACTATAGTGTAGAAAGAAGTATCCCTTTTTTCACACTTAATTTGGGAATAATTAATATTAAAATGAGCTTGATTATGCCTTTATTTAGTGTTGTAATGTGTTTTACACATTCATATTAAGTTTAGAATCCTTCTTAATAAAATGGACTTAATGGCGCCTTATTTTTAGTGTTGTATAGTGTATCTTTACACTCTCACACTAATTTAAGGCTTTATTAATTAATTGAGGTTAATTGGCCTCTTTAATTAAAATCCAAGCCTAATTAATTACAGATTCTGAGGGATAAAGCCCGACATTTATAAATGATATTACACAACACTTAATTTTTGAAGATGTGTGTCCTAGTTTAGTGACCTAGGACCCATTCACCACTTGGCAAATGGGTCCTACTAGATCTTAGGACCCTATTTTCACATGGAATTACGCATTGTATAAAGTTTGTCCTAGATAAGTGAGATAGGACCCATTCGCCACGTGGCGAATGGGTCCTCACTTAGACCTAAGACCCCCCTTGGGATATATTTTGGGTAGTATTTTAATGATTTGAAATCTTAGATCTGATGTTGACTTGTGTTATTGCTTGTATGTTACAAACTAAAGAAGAAAAGAGCAACATAGAAAATCAAAATCCAAACTTACCCGAAGAAATGCATGATGATTCTATACCCTAGCTGCAATGTAAAAAAGAACCTTCTAGGGACATTATCATTTGACCTCCTGTTGTGATTAATCTAGATGATGACATTGACATTGCAAAGATTGATGAACAAGTGCATAATGAGTTGAATTCATTGTTTTTATCTTCTATGAACTTAAATGACAAATCTCCTAAAAAGAGTGTTGAACTTGGTATGTGTCCTAGTTTGGCACTTATCATTGTCCCTTTGGCTAGTTTTCCACCTTCCATATATCGATCGAGATTGGGATACAAATGGCGTGTTGTAGGTTGACTTGCATGTGCCTTACTAGTATTTTTAATTGTTTTATTTTTCATGTTTCTTTATGTGATTTCATGTGTGTAATGTGATCCCACGAGTTGTTCCATTTGATCTCTCTCTCTCTCTCTCTCTCTCTCTCTCTCTCTCTGTGCATTCCTCTATATCTACCTACATTCTTCTATATGTCGTAAATAAATTCTCTTTTTCTCTTGTCTAGTGTTTTCCTTTTGGGGATGATGCAAGGTGTCGAGATATTTAGGTCTCTTCCATGTTGTCTCGAAAGGATTTTTCTTTGTTTTCACTCTCTTTGTGCCATTATTCTAGTTCTATGAGTATTTGGGGAATGATTACATTTCTGAGCTCTATAACAACATTCTAGAAAAGATATATTGACCTTGAATCCATAGATCCCTTATGTATTTTTGGGGGCAACCCCTCCCTCCTTTTTCGTGATGTAGCTTTATTTCGGAAACACATGACTTGGCATAGGGATTTTTGAATAAGCTCTCATGTCTTAGGAGTAAACATTAGCTACTTTAAATCAATTTCTCACAATAATTGTGTTAGTAACCACTATAAAGTAGGGGAATACATCGATAATATCTTTTGACAATATGTTTCATGGTGCCATTTTATTTTTTTCTTGTGATGCATCCTTTTCTTGGTGGTTTCATTGGGTTTTTTTGAGAAAAAGGTGTCTCAAACTTACTGGTGTAAGAGGCATAAATTGAAGGTTCATCAAGTTGATAAGTGAATTTCAATGGGATGAAATGGAAAGTCTCCTTGACATCTTGATAAACACTTTGGGCTTCAGGCTTTAGGTTCACAGGTTGGCAGTAAAGGTTCATCAAGCTGACATGTGAATGTTGACAGGAATTAGTGGATAGTCTCCTCGACATCCCGATAGCTTCATCGAAGAGACATTACAATGTCAGAGGGAGTTGTTTTGTAGTTCCTTCGACATTCTAATGGACTGCAAGAAGGGACATAGAAGAGATAGGTCAATGTCAAAGGGAGTTGGTTTGTAGTCCTTTTGACATTTCGATGAATGGTAGGATGAAAATTGTCGAGGAGACAATGCAATGTCAGGGGGACCTCAAGGCTTATCTCTTTGATATCTTGATGGAAGGCATGATCTCTTCATCTGAGGGAATGATGGATTTTGTCAAGATGTTGGTGATAGTCTCTTCAGAATGTCGATAAGATGGGTCCAAATGATGTGAAGGATGATATTAGCAGGACATGTGGCGATGAGTGTTTGGTCACTATGTCAAGTCACACTAATGGAATTAGCTATATAATGATGACATGGATTACACATAGGAGGTGGGGACCACCCAATCAAGGTTGCAAGGTTCATCGGTGAGACCTTATATCAAAAGGAGGTGTTGTAGAATCTCTTCGACATTCTGATGGGACTTCATTAGTGAGACTTCGCCATAACAGGAGTCTTTTGGGAGTCTCTTTGACACTCTGATGGAACAATAGACATATTAGGGTGACAATGGGAATTCAAAGAGATAATGACTGCTTGGTTGGTATGGAAGTTAGAACGACCATTTTTTTGTTCCACTTGTGAAGTGTTTGTTATCTACAATGCCGAAGTGAAGATGGAATAGGGTGTGAAGAGATTGAGTTTCAGAGGGGTTATGCTACTTGATTTTGTCCAGATGGAACAAGATATAAATATCCTTGATTTCTCTTAGGTGTTTTCTTCTTTCTTTCATAGACATGGATCTTGAGTTGCTAATAGGTGGTTTTGAAGGATTCATTGTGAGAGATGGATAGAATGGTTATCTCCTTGGGATTTCATTTTCATTTATGATGATCATAGGGGATGGTTGTGGGCTGATTTCTTTAGATGGGAGTAGTTTGATCTTCTTTGAGAAGCTTACATTCGTGTAGATACATGATGCATATGTTATGTTTGATCTCTTGAGGTTGCACAAGGTTGGATGTTGTTATGAATTTTATATTGGGGTTGTGAAGGAGATCTTAATTGAAACAGTTGGCATTTAGGTGTGTATGTAGAAGGGAATTCTACATGTTTATGATTTGCAAATTTCTTTCTTTAGTCTAGTTCTTCTTCCAGTATGTTCATATTCATATGACTTTAGATGTGAGATTTATATGTGGAGCTATAGTGATCACTAGTTTGTCGTCATGTTTTGTCACTTTGGTGATGACATGGAGGTTCTTGTATCTCTTTATTTTTTTGGATATGGAGAAAATGAGAGAGTTTTGGAATATTGTTGTGAGAAATGTTTCTTGCAACAATTGGTTGCAGCATTTATAGATCATTATGGATGGTCCTTAGTACTACATGGCTACACTTTATATGTGTTGTGATTGGAAGACTTGTTATGCCTTGGATATTTTTTAGATTCAACATTACCTTTCCAGTGGGAGTTCCTGAATGTGTTTGGTCTTCTTCAACTAGTTAGCACATGGAGCTTGTATTTGTAGTTTATGGGTTGGCTATGTAGGTGGAATAATTTTTTTGATGTGGATACCTTTGAGGTATGGGTGATTGGATGAATTATAACTTGTTGTGGGTGTTATTTTTAGTCATGTGGGTTCAGTTAGTTGGATGGGAGAACTCAGTTTCCTGATTGTTGCTCTAACTGATGTGCTATCTTGTTTTCTAGAGGATTTCTTCATGATTGTGTTTAGGTTGTGGTCTTTGAAGTTGATGTTGTTGATGCTTTTGTATAGCTTGTGAGCACAGTGGAGTGGTGGAAATATTTTGTAGTATTTACTATAAGTTGGATCTGATCCTTGTATTCTTCAGACTGATGCATATACACCATGACTCATTCCTTTCCTTCGGAGGATGGATGGAACTGTTGCCTGAGATGGTGTACATCTTGGATGTTGTTGCAAGTGTCTAGGGTGATACAATGACTTTGAGAATTTATTGGGAGCTAGTAAGCTCTTCATCAAGTGGGAGAATGTTGAGAAAAAGGTGTCTCAAACTTACTGGTGTAAGGGGCATTGACCGAAGATTCATCGGGCTGACAAGTGAATTTTGGTAGGACAAAATGGTGAGTCTCCTTCACATCCCAATAAGCACTTTAGGCTTTAGGCTTCAGGTTCATGGGTTGGTAGTAAAGTTTCATTGGGCTGACAGGTGAATGTTGATGAGACTTAGTGGATAGTCTCCTCGACATCCCAATAGCTTCATCAAAGAGACATTACAATGTTGGAGGGAGTTGTTTTGCAATCCCTTTGATATTCCGATGGACTGAAAGAAGGGACATTGGAGAGATGGGTCAATGTCAGAGGGAGGTGGTTTGCAATCCCTTCGACATTTCGATGAACAATGGGAAGTGAATTATCGAGGAGACAATGTGATATCGGTGGGACCTTGAGGCTTATCCCTTAAATATCTCGATGGAAGGAAGGATCCCTTCATCAAAGGGAATGATGGATTTCTTCAAGATGTTGGTGATAGTCTCTTTGACATGCTGATATTGTGGGACCAAATGATGTGAAGGATGATGTCAACAGGACATGTGGTGATGAGTGTTTGGTTGATGTGTCAAGTCACACTAATGACATCAACTATATGGTGATGAAATGGATGACATGTAATCGGTGGGGACCATTTGATCAAGGCTACAAGGTTTATCGACGAGACCTCCCTATATCAGAAGGAGGTGTTGAAATGTCTCTATGACATTCTGATGGGGCTTCATTGGCAAGAATTCACCATATTGGAAGGAGTCTTTTGGGAGTCTCTTCGAAACTCCGATGGAATGATAGAAATATTGAGGTGACAATGGGAATTCAGAGAGACAATGACTATTTTGTTGGTATGGAAGTTGGAACGATGATTTTTTTGTTATACTACTAAAGTGTCTGTTATCTGCAATACCAAAGTACAGATGGAATAGGGTGAGAAGAGATTGAGTTTCAGAGGGGTTATGCTACCTGATTTTCTCTAGATGGAATATGATATAAATCTTTATATAAAGGCTTAGAGCTTGTAATGTATTGTAACTATGTATTTGGTTGTTGAATAATACAATGGATCCATGATTTTGGAGTGTGGGTTTTTTATCCGAAAGGGTTTTCCCCATGTAAATATTTGTGTTCATGTCTTCTATTCCATATTTCTTGTTTAATGATTCTATTTATTGAATCTTTTTAATGCATGTTGTTGAAATTGATTGATCTTGTGTGATCTAAAATTACATGAACTTTCCTCTAAGGATTAATGGTGGGAAATAAACTATGTCTGATTGTGGTTTATGGAATAGTAGTATGTTCTTTTGAGGCTATCTAAAGAAACATAGTTTACCAAAGGCACCTAGTGATCTCAAATATTTGTTTTGGGATGAACCAAAGTTCCCTTTAGGTTTGATGTCCTCCAAGAGTCTGATATTTCTTAGAGTATGAATTTCCTCTTAGTGGCTTGATGTGACACACTACATTCCCTAAGTTGTGAAAATTTTACTCTTGACTTGTCCTCTCTTGGAGACATTAGGTACGATGATCCCTAAGAAGAAGACCTTACATGAATGAAGAAAAACCCCTTTGAACAAAAACCTATACATAATCATATAAATGAAAGGAAGCTACCCCCTATGGTAGTACTTATCTATCAAAAAAAAAAAAAAAAAACCTATACATAATCTTCATAAATGTTTGGCATAACACAACTTGCTAATCTTATGAAGCTCGAAAAAAACCTTGATAAAGGCCACCTAGCATAACACACCTTGCTTGCCTATGGAGCCTTGCCTAGCATTGTAGTGCCTTATTGAAGTTGTTGGGAGGATAGCTTTGATATGGTATGGGATCCTAATATGATTCTCTCATTTGCCACCCTTTTGGGATACTCACCTAGTGGATGGCCCGAGATTCCACTAGCCCAAAGTGAGCACGTGCATCATTTGCATAGTGGATATTGAGTTCTGCTTGCAAACAATCTTGAACAAATAGCTGAGATATGTTCCACATCGCGTTGGAAAGTTAAGGCTTGATATGCCTCCCTTTTCTTCTTGGTATTTGATGTTGTATGATTGTGTATCTTTTTTCATTGTTGCATACACAAGTGTCTTGAATGTCTACTTCAGTGTGAGTTTGACATGGGGTCATACTCTCACTAAAGTGGGGGTAAAATGTAGTGTAGAAAAAATTATTCCTTCTTCACACTTTATTTGGGAATAATTAATATTAAAATGAGCTTAATTATGCCTTGATTTAGTGTTGTAATGTTTTTTACACATTCACATTAAGTTTAGG
The DNA here is from genome assembly GCA_007115665.2 of Sequoiadendron giganteum. Lineage (NCBI taxonomy): Eukaryota > Viridiplantae > Streptophyta > Pinopsida > Cupressales > Cupressaceae > Sequoiadendron > Sequoiadendron giganteum. The sequence goes on from CM021102.1 coordinate 482,585,750, forward strand.
ATCCTTCTTAATAAAATGGACTTAATGGTGCCTTATTTTTGGTGTTGTAAAGTGTACCTTTACACTCACACTAATCTAGGGATTTATTAATTAATTGAGGTTAAGTAGCCCCTTTAATTCAAATCCAAGCCTAATTAGTTGCAGATTCTGAGGGATAAAACCCAACATTCATAAATGATATTACACAACACTTAATTTTTGAAGGTGTGTGTCCTAGGTTAGTGACCTAGGACCAATTCGTCACCTGGCGAATGGATCCTCACTAGGTCCTAGACCCTATTTTCACATGAAATTACACATCGTCCTAAGTGTGTCCTAGCTAAGTTAGGACCCATTCTTCGCATGGAAAATGGGTCCTCACTTAAACCTAAGACCCCCATTGGGATATATTTTTGATAGTATTTTAATGATTTCAAATCCCAGATCTGATGTTGGCTTGTGTTATTTGAATTTCAGGAATTAAGAATAAGTTATGTATAAATACAAGGCTATTTCACTATGTTTCATTTAAGAATTTTTATGCAAGCATCCTAATAGAAATTTTATGAGATCAAGAGAATTCAAGAGCAATTTATAAGGCATTCAAGGGAAAATTTATAGAAGATTATTGTATCAATCAAGAACCACTTCATCGTGTCAAAGGCATAGTGCATCATGCATGTTGTTTAGCTAATGTTGTGATGTATCATTTCAAGATACAATTCAAGCATTGTTCCAAATCAAGTTCATGATCAAGATCTAAATTCATTGAGGCCACTTCATGCAAGATTGTTGATTTGTATTCCAAGGCTCAATTGAGATTTGGTGAGTTGTGACATTGCATTTTGTTCATTCATCATTCCTTCATGCATTTTTTCATTTCAAGGTATAATTACCAAAATGAGGTTTGACTAGGGAAAACTCCTATTCCCTAACAAACAAAATTTTTCTTCTCCTTTGATGTGTGATTATAGGTTTTAGGTTGAAGATCGTTTGGAAAGAAAAATTGCAAAAGTTGTTGAAGTTTCTAAGAAAGTTGTCAAATCACAAAAATTGAGCTACAGGATTTACTTATGGGTTTTTTACTGTCTTTGACTAGGATCTGAGAGTGCAGACATTGAGGAATAGAACCCATAAATTAATTTTCTAGAACCCTAGCCAAGACCCATTCACCATATAATGAATGAGTCCTCAGTGAGGCCTGATAAAGCACTTTTTGCAACAGGTACACATAATTTGACCTTCTTAAAACTTGTCTTTTTAGTGGTATTTAGGTTAGGATTGATTTATGTAACTCATTTACATATTATATCCCTCACAATTGAGTGAAACTAGGAAGAATAGGTACATTGGTTCATCAATTCATTTTGGTGAATCACACCCCCATTTTTCTTTGTTTCACCAACATTCTTCCCCATATTCATCTAATACTTTATCATCTGCTATATATATGACATCTTGTGATAAGAAAGAAATATTTTATTCACAAGAGAAATAAGTGTACCTAGCTATTAATCAAGATAATATATTGTCGAGATTTGTCAAAGCTCGCTTGATTACTATTACCAATTTCACTGCAGCTCGATTGGTAGAGTTGATTAGTTTTGTTTTATCTTAAGGTGGAAGTCAGTTACTTCCTGAATGTTCTTTAAGTGTTGTTTGCACTATATTTATCAAGTATCAATTGTGCAAGTGTTTTTAGTAAACAGAGTTTCAGAAGTCTTACTTAATGCTTATAGAACAAATGGAATACAAAACTGAAAGTACAAATGATTAGGCATAATGTAGTGCTTTCATTTATTTCATGATGTTATTCGCATTACAGATTTCATTTGATTGCAAGAATACAAATGATTATATAAATTTGTATTTTAATGCATTTCTTCTCATAATGAAATGCAGGAAGAGAATTTTAAAATATCCACAAAAGTTGTGGAGTTAACTGTCACAATGCATCACTAGGAGCATTCTACACTACTGAAGATGCAGGAAAAGGAAAAGACATAAGTAGGACATAATCATCATTGCATGTTGTTGAAGGCCGATGCATAAGAGGTGCACCATCCTTCATCCTCGAGCTCCAATCGACCTGTAGGAGGAAAAGAAGGTTGTTAGAGCTCTGAATATGAACATACCTACATGAACCACCAACAATAATGTAAAATGCTACTAAAAATGCATTGAAACAATTGAGAGAAGCAAGAGGTGAACAAAAGCAAAGGAGGAAACATCATAATAATTTATTGTTTTTGCTAACATTGTTTGTTTCCTATGCAGGTATAGTAAAATTCATGTAGCTAATCATCTTATGAAGACATAAAAGCATGTGGAGTAAAACGGGCTCCCACAAGGGTAGAGGTCGACATGTTGCCCCTTAAACTTACAAGTGGGCTAAGTAAAACAGTACAATTATCCTACTCATCTGATTTATTCATGTAGGAGTAAAATGGTTTCAGCCATCAAAGCATTACGTTTATTGTATGGAGTGATAATTTCGTAATAGAAACCCAAGATCAAGCATTGAGTGGCATGGCTTGTACATGGGTCTGCATTTCTTTTAGAAAACAAAAATCATTCTCTTACATTTTAGCTTTTCAAATCTTTTTGATTGAAAGAAAAATACAAAAGAACAATGGAGTAGGAGAGCTTACCAAGTCACACTTGTAGAGAAACATAGACATGGTGGCCAAGATCTCATAGAGCTCTCAAATGCAAAGCTCGAGCTCACATTCATGGTGGCCAAGGAGATAAATCAAACACAGGAAAAATGAACAAAGAAAATTAGACAAGATGCTCATACATGCCGCGGCTTTAGAGGTCGTGTCTTGTCTTCAAATCAAAAATGGGAGCCACAAAATGCTTTGAAAGTAACTTACCTTTGTCACAGAGAAGAGAATCAACCATCTGAAGACAAAAATCTGAAGCTCCCAAGCATTTCAAAGTGAAAACCTAGCATACACATGGCGACACTTCTTCTAGGCAGAGCTTTCTCCAAAAGTTGGAAGTGGAAATGAAATGTTTTTAGGGTTTGTCTCAAGTTTTGTTTTATCCTCATTCCCTAATTTGAAAATAGGATTTTCATTAAACTTAATGCCTTAGTTTTCACCAATTAATATTTCATACATGCCCTAGGTCGAGCTTAGAGAATCCTTCACATAATTTTATGCCTAAGTCTTTAGGCTTGTTTGATAAAATATTTCATGGCTTAAGACTTTATGGTTTTTTGTAATGTCAAACTATGCCTTATTCAAAATGGAGAGTAGTTAAATGCTTTATTTTTTTTAATTGATTTGGAGAGAAATCAATTAAACATAAATATTGAAATTACTCATGCCTTGGATAAGTTTCATACTTTAGGCATTTATTTTCAATTGATTTTAAAGAAATCAATTAGATGAATAATGGAGATGGCCTTATTATTTTTATAAAAAAAATTAAGAAAATAAATTTTGTATTGGAGAAATAAGGTATTATTTTGCAAAGATTTTTAATCTTTATTGCAAAAACAAATCAAGTTGTAAAAACTGCATGTGTGTAAAGCAGAAGATAAAACAATGATTTATAAATTATTTTTTCTTTCTTGCTATTTTTAGCAGTTTGTAAGCAAAGATAAGTTTGACTTTTCCTTGGTCGGGTGTGAGCTGCATGGAGAAGAGATGAAGTGTTTTATTTTCTTTTAAAGTATATTTCATCTATTTTAAGGAGCCTTATGGCATGCACATGCAAAAAGTGAGATTTTTCCACTTCAGTTACTCATTTTGAGGAAGTTTTTGATGTTTTTCCTTGAGCTTTCTTCTTGAGCTCGGATTAGGGTTTTTGAGATATATCTTGAAAAAAACTGAGATTTTTTCTTAGTTTAGATTATTGATTCTTGCTCTCATGCAAAAACAGAGAGTTTTGTAAGCAAAAATTTGTACTTAGGCTTTGATACTCCTTCAGTTAATAAAAACAACATTCTTATTTCCCAATTTTGTGTCTCTTGCAGTTTTAGTTTGATGTGATAGTGTGATTTCTATTTACAGGATCCTTGTTATGTCCTGAACTTGCAATTTTGATGCAGAAAGTTCATTAAATATAGGTTGCATGTTGTATTTAAAATATGAATCTTCTTGCAAATCAATGATGTGTTAAGTGTTCATGAGAGATTGTGAAGCATTATTGTTTTATGAGAACTATTTGTGGGTAAAAACCAGAGTCATCTTTAAGTCCTGAAAGTTCTCTTTAACTCATAAGTTACATTTCAGTCATATTTCTAACCTTTTCCTTCAAAAAATCATTTAGAATAGATTTATCATTCGGAGAACTAGCTCACTTTGGAGATACCTTCTTCATTCAAATCGCCCACATCTGAAGAAGGTTTCCATGTGTCAACAAATAGTTAGATTCTACAAATTTAGCATAGGGTGCATATCTGATTGATAACAATTTTTGGCACATCCTGTAGGACTCTGAAAATCAATTTCAGAGAAGTTTCAGTTTATTAAATTGTTGTTTGGTGTATGCAGTAATTTTATTCAGCCTTTTGGAGGCTCTTTTCAATAAACTTGGTGACTCCAACTTTGATTTTGCTTGCAAACTTAGTGCAGTCTACGCATGATAAAAATATAAACAAGATCAAGTTATGTACCATTTGAGTACCTGCAGTTGTCCCCACCATGAAGGAGAGGCAAAACAATAAAAAGATTATTTGATACACCAGGGAGGTCAGCATCAACACCTCCAACTCTCAATTCAATAGTCCTTTCACTAGGAAATCATGTTCCTGTATCACAAGCACCACCAATGGCGAGACAACATGATTTTTCACCCTTTAATGGGGGCAACCCATTAAATATTGCATACTATGATGATATTCCAGCAGTAGCTTTCAAAATCCTACCATTATTTACTGGAGAAAACCAAACTACTGCTATTGAACACATTCAAGATGTGCCCACCTTTTGTTCAGTTCACAATATCACTCAAGAGAACCTAGCACTGAGGCTATTGGTTGCGTCACTTAAAGGAAAAGC